>PVHY01002603.1:0-123266 GCA_004024945.1 Uropsilus gracilis | reverse complement strand
GCTGGGCATGGTGCCTCGTGCCTGTAAGCTTCAGCCTATGAAGCGGCCGGGGCTAGGGATTGCGGTTTGAGTCCCGCCTGTGGCCTGTACTGAGACCTAGTTCCAAAAAAATAGCTGGGCGTGGTGGCGCATGCCTGTAATCCCAGCTACCTGGAAGCTGAGGCTGGGGATTGCTTGAGTCTGTGGTACCCCAGGCAACGAGAACCTGCAGTTCCATGAGCAAAAATAGCGAGACCTAGTCTCAAAAAAAAAAGATGGTTACAGTTGGGCTTTGGCCCCTGGGAGCCCAAAGACACCTAATAGATGTCATCAATACTTTTCAGGGACTCAGATTTGAGGGCCTACCAGGGACCAGGTGATACCACCTGATGTGACTAGGCAAGTGGGCCTTTTGTCTGGAATCTGTAGTTCTTCCTTTGAATGGGAACCCCTGCAGGGGCCTCCCATTAATGAAACCTGGACCACAGCTCACTGAGTTTTGTCCTCTTCCAGATTCCTGCTGCCCACTCTCAAAGACAGGTGGCAAAGGCTGCCCCTTTTTATGCCCTGACTCCCATGTGAATGTCCTTTATCTTGGGTTCCTGAGTGCAGGCCTGCTCCTTCTGGGACTTTACAAAAGTCTTCTGAATGCCAAAGGAGAGCAATAGGTATTTAAACACGGTGAACCCCAGAGTCACATCCTGGTGGTGTGGCCCAGCTAAAATCTCCAGCCTGATCTCAGCCCTTGGGCCTTGTTCACCCACTTCTGGCTGGTGGTTTCAATTTCCAGGTCTGCTTAGATTCTGCATGCCGGCAAGACAGCTCTTCTGGACTCTGCTAGAAGCTGTCCACTGGGCACCTTAATGTCCCGACCTGCTCCAGAGGGAGGGGTCCATCCCCACAGCTGCCCCCATCCACTACAATCAGCTCTCAGTACAAAGTGCCACAGAAGTGAACTTATCTCTTCATGCTTGTAGCATGACCTCCATGGGATGGGGTGGCATTGAGATCTTCTCCAGGGTGGGCTGCTGATGTCTGCAAATCCTCTCTCCCTGACATGCTGCCCACCACCCACAGCAAGCAGGCCTCTGCTGGAAAGATGCAAACTCTGCAGAGAAGCAGAATGAAACAAAATAAGCTAAATCTTAACGCTGAGCTTCCAGAAGTCCGAGTCCTGGCATCAGCAGTAGATGCAAACCTGCCCTCCACGCCTTCTGTCCTCGCCACTTAGAGAAGAGGCTGACTTCCAAATAAGCAGTGAAGTGAATGAACTAGGTATAGGGGATACTGGGAAGTTGGAATCTGCTGCCATCTGAGCCCTATTTCCTGTCTGGGTGAGGGCCTCACATACCCTAAGTCCTGACAGGTATGGGAGACGCTGACAGTAGACAGGATGTCGGGAAGCCGCAAGCCTGTGAGAGTGCCCAATGAGTGCCCCAGCCCCATGGTACAGAGGGGAGAAAAGTTTCCAGGAGGTCCTGGAGGGGCCTCCCAGTTGTGGTGAGGGGAGGCCACGCTAGAACCACCTTGGCCCTAACAAACAGGGACCAGATGGGGAAACAGACAACTCATCAGCTGCCAATGCTGGAAGGAGGTGACAGCCACGAACCAGATGTCTCTGTGCTTGACTTGGGGGTGCCAGCAGGGACAACACTGACCAGTGACCCATCTGCCACCTCCCCTGTGTTGCGACACCATCCTCGTTTGCTGGAATCTGGGGCCAAGGAGATGGGGCAGCGGGGTCTGAGTCAACTGAGTGTAAATTCGAATTGTTGAACTGACCAAAACTTATTTGCTGCTGGGAAGGGGGTTCAGAATAAAGAAGAATACACAGAGCAGGAACATATGGTGGTGATCTTGGCACACTTGGGTTTAGTGACCTGAATATTCATGCCCACAACTCATGGCTTAATTCTGGACAGCGTGTCCCACGAGTCCCAGGGAGGCAGCACAGCGAGGCTCCCTCCAACCCCTGACCACACAGATGGATGCTGGTAAGGACCTGAGTACGCTCTCCCCACCCTCCCTCCTCAGGACCTGTCCATCTGGCACATGCATGTTCCAGGGGAATAAGTGGCAAACAGAGCACAGAGTCATCCATCTTCTAGACCCTGGAGTTGCATCTGGTGAGTGGGACTGACAGAGCCTGCAATGAGGAGATGGGGACTGACTGATCCTACGACAGTCCTGAAGGGGCTGCTGGGATGGGGGCAGATGGCCTTATATGGGTCTGGGGTGGGGAGAACCCAGCAGCCTGGGATGTGTGAATGGAGACTGATCCCAGCAAGTCCCTAGAAGTCCCTGAAGTCTCTTCAACTTCCCCAGAACAGCAGAGCACTGCTGTTTCTGTCTGACCCACATCTTTTCCCCTGCTCAGTGCTCACCTGGGAAACCTTTCTCTCCCAACAGGTTAGGCAGGGCTGACCTGGGCCTTTGGCTTCAGGTGTGGGTGTGTACAGCCAACAAGGTCTGTAGCTAGCTAAGTGGGGCTGCTGAAACAAAATGCTGCAGACATTTAGAACTGGCAGTTGTGGAGACAGGGAAGTCCAAGACCAAGGTGTTGGCTCGGTAGCTACATCCTGAGACCCCCTCCCCATGGACTGTAGATGGCGTTCCTCTCACCGTGGCTTCACATGGTAAAGAAAGAAGGACTAGGGAGGGGTGCTCTTGAATCTTTTCTTATAAGGACACTGACCCTGTGGATCATGACCCACCTTTGTCGCTTCATTTAACCTTAATTGCCGCCATAAAGACCAGATCTCTAAAATATAGTCACTTTGGGGAGTGCGGTGCCACCATATGAATTGTGTATTGGGGAAGACAAATATTCCATACATAATAGTCTTAGAAATATGGTTTGCAACTCTGGATCCAGCTATGCCTGAAGCTCAGCCCGCCTGTGGACTGGCCACACACACAGGCTGTTCTATTCCAGGTTTGGGTTTCTGCAGCTTGCTCCTGAGATAGTCCTGTGCCAACTGTTAAAGAAGTAACACAAGTATGTGCTTAACTGGCAGTAAAGTGGTGGAAGAAGTGTGCCTTTGAATCCTGGAGAGAAAGTACAAGTGTTTTGTGTGGGGGGGACGTTCCTGTAGAGAGAATGGGGAAAGACAAAGAAAGGAAGGTGGGGGTGGGGTGGGGGAAAGGAAGTCCTCAAAAATGGTTAACAGAACAACTGGAAGTATTATTTGGTGGGAAAGAAGACTTATGATTGGAAACACTTGGCTCCTAGTAAATTCAGTTCCTGCATGACTTGCCAAGTGGTGTTGAGGAGCAGAGTCTGTGCAGACGAAGCCTGTAGAGTGGGCTGGCTGGTGTGCACATGCAGCTGGTGTGAGCATGCAGCTGGTGTGAGTCAGGTGGTACCCAGGAGGGCTAGGACCACCCACCATGGCCTTCTCTGTGTTGCTCTGCAGATTGTCCTTTTAAAGGAGCAAGCCAGATTGGCTGTGTTCCCTGCCTCATTTCTTGAAAAACTGAGACTGAAGAGCAGACCTCCCACTGCCCACCCAGGGCCTCTGAGTCCATAGCCCCTGTACACAGCATGCTGCCATTTACTGGGCCTATTTTCCCTGTAAGTCTAGCCCCACCTCTGGCCTCTGGTAACTGCTGGTCCCTTTACCTGAAATAACTTCTCCAACTAACCTTCATCTTCATCTTCTCATTCAACAGTCCAGGGTTCTCACCCCAGAGCAGCCCTCTTGCCTCCACCCATACCGGTCCTCTAGCACAAGCTCCTGCACTCACGGTCATTAACTACCACCCGAAATGAACTCTCCCAGCTATGTGCATTTTGTCGCAGGGGCCTCCCTCTTCTCCAGCACCAGTGCTTGCAGGTCAGGATCTCTGTGTTACGCTCACTACTCCACTTTCAACCCCAGGGCAGAGCTTGGCCTGGAGCAGACCTCAAGGGAGTCTCTGCCTGCACCCCAGAGGACCCTGCGCCAAGCACAGGGCGTGTCTGCAGGGCTATAAGCTTGGGCAAGCAAGACTGGCTCTCAGATTTTCTAAACTTGAACTTCAATCTTTGCACCCCTCATAGTACATTCAAATGTTTCTTAGTAATTCTGAGTCTCTTGGGTCACTTTCAAGTCCACCCCCCCTTCTCATTAGGAGTGCACGTAGGTGGGGCCCTTGCAGGGTGGAGGTCTTAAGTGGGGTGAGCTCATCATGCTCTGTTCCAGCTTCCACCTTCCCAGAGCACCCTGCCCTGACATGGGCCCCTGCTGAGGCTCCCTAGCCTACCTGATCCAGCCTCCAGTTCCAGTCATACTCCTCTGGGGTCCCCAAGTCACATTCCTGACCACTCTGGTGAGGGTCTCACTTCAAGACAAACATTTTGCCATCATGGGACCCGAGGGAACCCTCTGAGCTGCCCTAAGTCTGTCAGTCCTAAGCCCCCTAAAAGAAGCTTCTTGTCTTGCAGGTTGGAGGGCTGGGTGGGTAGGACCCTCTGTGCTGACCCCCAGACCTCCTCTTACAAGCAAGGAACAGTCCCACTGCCCTAGGCCCCCCCAAACCTGCACAGGGTAAGGTAACTTTTCTCCAGTCCTGCCAGCTGGGAAGGGGCAAAACTCACCCATCTTACTCTAAGGGTCACCAAACCTGCATGCCTGGAAAGCTCTGACTGTTGCTTATAGCAGAAAGGTGAGCCTTGGGATCTCCCGGGTACCACCCAGGGTTTCCTGGAGTCTGTCTGCAGAGAAGGGGGGAATGTGGATGAAGGGAGGGCAAGGGGTGTGAGGAAGAAAGTAAGAGGACCTCCCCTCCAGCTCTTCAAGATGCACGATGAAGGGGATCAATGAGGGATCCAGGGTGCCAAGTCTTTGGGGAGTAAAACGGGTACTGTGAGTGTGCAGGGGGTGTGCTGTTGGGAGGGTGGGGGGCGGGGGGCAGGCAGGGAAGTTTCATCTTGCTTTATTTTTTTAATTTAATATTATTTATTTATTTTTTTACATCATTTCCTCCCCCCCCCCCTTTTGGATGTTCCTTTCCCCGCCCTTCCCCTTTAAGGGGCCCTCACTCTGGTCACTCTGTCTCCTCTTTAGCTGCCAATTGTTGGTCAATTTTTAGCACATTGGACTCTTCCTTTTCTTTCCTGGAGCAACGTCTTTTTCCCAGTGAAGACGAATTTTCCTGGGACCCAGCTGCCTGTGCTTAGTAGAGGCAGGACCAGCCAGATTGCTGGTTTAGACAGACCGAGGCTGCAATGCAGCTCTGCTCCAGGTCTAAGCTTGAGGTGGGGGATGGGGTAGCAAGGAGACCCCACCCCCACCAGCCCAGACGACCGGACCCCCGCCCCCTGCAGCGGAGGTGGAGGCCCGCTTGCCTGCCCCTTTTCACTTCGCTTCCTCCTCATGGGATTTTTCATCTCAGCCTCTAGTCCCTGCCTCCCCACCCTGCGTTCCTTAATTTTCCTCTCTCTGCTGCAATTTATTATTTAAGTCCGCAGAGCGACCCTGGTGAAGCTGACTTCCTGGGAGACACCTTGCGGCGGCCAAGAGACAGATTTAGTCTCGGCTTCTGGAGGCTGCAGTCGACTTCCGGACCGGGCTTGGGGATGTTGGAGGAAGGTGCCCGAGCCAGGCCAGAGGCCCAGGTCACTGAACCTGGTTCCAGGGCAGGTGATTTTGTGCCTGCTCCCAGGGTGATGAATTTAAAGAAAACCAGAATTGCATTGAAAAACCAGGAGACTTCGTACACTTACCTTGACTTGCAACTTTTGGAAAAACTAGTTGGGCCATACTGAGTCGCCTTTCACAGACATGTCACACCATATGCACCTCATATGGAAGGAGCGGACCTGGCGTTTGCCACGACCTGGCCTGCCTCTTCCTGACACCTTCGTCTGGTCCAGCCCTGGAGGTGCGGGGATTAAGACCCCTTGCAGGATTCTGTACAGCAGAACCCAGAAAGTCAGAGCCCCTTCCCTGCCCTTGGTGTTTCTGTGGGTTTCTGTAGGGAGGAAACCTTCCTTTCTCTTACTTCTGCATATTACTCATTGTAATGCCAAGCCCAGTGCCTGTCATATAAAGGTGCTGAATACATACATTTTCAATGAACAGGCAAATGAATGAGCCAAGAACAGTCACAGCCATGCAGGGTTAAGAGGCTGAATGCCATTTGAGTTGAGTCTGAGCTGCAGGCAGAGGGGCAGGTTCAGACTGGAGATTCCCTAAAGAGCCCCGCTGTAGGGAGGGGTGGGGCTGAGGCCTCAAGGCCAGATAGGGAGCTGGGGTGCAGTGTTCAATTGCCTGAGCCTAAATTATAGAGTCTGCAGATCCACCCAAGTCCACTGAGTCAGATCTTTATGTCCGCCTGGGGCTAGGCATGGCACCTCACCAAGTCTGGGATATGGCTGCGTGGCCAGGAGGTGGTCGTCTGGGCGCACCTTAGAGAGCTGGGCATCTCTGAAACCATCCCTGCCCATCAGGCCCTAAGACCTCTCTTAGTCACTCACCATGTTCTAAATAAGTTTTAGAAGGAAGGAGAAGCATGAAACGCCTGTGTTTGTTTTGCCCAAGCAAAATCCATTTATAAAGTGCAGCACTTGTTTAAGAAAAAAACAACAGCTATTGACAAAATATAAGAAAATAAATTAAAGCAGCAGCTCCTTAAAAGGACCCTGTCCAATAATTTGATTTTTTCCCCCTTCTTCCCTCAAAGGCCAGAACGACGCAATCAATCTTGCCGTTCCATAGGCTGTCTCGTTACAGCTTTTTCTTAAGTGGGGAAAAAAAAGAAAAAAAATGCAGAGAAAATAAGGTATTGGCTACAGCAACATCATCTCCCATTCTACAACAGGCCCCATTTGATCCCTTTGTTTCCCCTGCCTCTATTTGTCCTTCTGGCAACCCAATCCTGGTCCCCACTCAGCTGTGCTGTGCCCTCCCTGAGTCCAGGGCTTCTTCTGCCAGACCTTCAGACCCAGGGGGTCCCTGTTCTGCCCTACAGTCCATGAAGGGGTTCCCAAACAGATTTGTTTTAGTGACCATCTCATCCATATGATGGATGCTTTTATGAGAAAAGCACACAGTAGTACAGAATGTGCTGAGGGTAGACATACTTGGCACCAGCAAGCGAAGCCCTGCTTCTGCCAGATGCAGGACCTCACATGGAGGGGTTTCCAACACTCCCCTCATTACAAGACCCTTTTCCCTAGCCCTCTTCCAACACTGCCAGTGCCCCCTTCATGGCTCTCATCCAGTCTGGCAGCTGCGCCTGCTGAGAACCTGCTCACTGGGGATGGCACCCCCTGCCTCGCCTTGACAGGGAAGGGTTGTTGGGAATCAGGCCGGCTTTAGGGGCAACAGGCCCATGCCCTGGCTACGTTATCATGGCCCTAAATGCTTCCCCACAGTCCTTAGCACCCAGAAGTAGTTGTGAGGATTGAATGAGCAACTGCATGTAATAGTAACAACACAAACAGTTATAATTGATCACTAGCTCAGTGCTTGATCTTGAGTCATAATCTTTTCCTGACATTGTTGGATGAAATCTTATTAGCCTTATTTCCTAAGTGAGAAGACCAAGGTACAGAAAATTTAAGCGTATAGCCTGTGCTTTTTTAACTAGGAAGAGGGAAGAGGTTTCATTTGCCAGGGGGTGGAGGAGGCTTTCTAGGTTCACATACCCTTGCTTATTAGCCCTCATTTTCCTCTGTGATGGTACCCAACCAGTGCAATCTTCATGGGAGGACAGCAACTGTGCTTGGAGCTGCTGCAGCGGGGGCTTGGGACAGCTTGGGCTCTTGGGAAAGACTCAACAGTGACCTTCAACCCAGCCTTCAGTCCCTGGGCTCTCAAGACCTGCAACCCCAGTTCCTATGGATTTTGTCAGCCCCCAATACACCTTCCCTTTTGGTTAATATAGCCCAAGTGCATTTCTATAGTTTGCCATCTGAGGACTCTACCTGCAACAAAATAAGTGGTAGTACCAACATCAAAAGTAGCCATCATTTCCTGAGCACTTACTATGTGCTGGGTCCTGAGATAAAGAACTTTATAGACTTCATTGTGGCTCCATGCCACACTCCAAGAATTGCTATCTTCCTAGAACTGTTTTATAAGCAAGGGACCTTTGGATCATGTGTTTAGATTCTTGCTCATTATCATACAGCTAGATAGAGGGACAGTTACTTTCAAACCCTGAGCTGTGTGAGACTAAGGTTGCAAGCATAAAACTTTCCAGTGCCTGGCATTTACCAGTACCCACTATGTGATGAATTAGCACTTGTATATATACATGCATCATATTTGTTAAAAGCTTCTGGAATGTTCCAGTTTGGAACATTCTGGAATGTTTCAACTAAGGTGAGGCAAACACACTGCACTCTATGTCAGATTGGTAGCAAGTTTAGTATTGCTCACCTCCAGTACCCTTTGAATATAGTTTGGTGCCATTGGAAATTGTGAAGTAGATATTAGCATCTAAGGAAGACTCCTGGGAGAAGTCTTCTGGTCTTGGCTTGAGGAACAAGAAAAGAACTTTCTATAGTTCAAAAGAGGCAATGAGTCTTTTCTTTTTCTTTTTCCTTTTATTTCCCCCCTTTCCATCCTTTTGTACCTCAGCACCAAGCAATCATGTGACAGCACTAGCAGCAGGAACAGCAGGAACAGTGAAAACACTTAGGGCTGAGAAACTAAAACCTTAAGGGAGGGGAGTTACCTTTCCAGTGAAGGAACTGTATTTCAGAAGAGTGCATAAACCCCTGCTATTTTGTTACTTTTGTTGTTTGAACTCAACAGAAGCAGTTACTGCAAGAGCATGATAAGGAGGAATAAATCAAGTTCCAGTTTTCTGGTCTAAGTACTACAAAAAGGGAACCTCTGTAAAGGGGAAAACACACGGCACATTATAGAAAGGGGGGAGTTGAGAAAAGCAGCCTTTTGAAATGAAATCCTGGCTTCATCCCTGCAGGGTACATGATGTGACCCTAAATAGCAAACCTAGATTTGAGAACTGACCTATGACCACAACCAAAATCAAATTGACCTTGGGTAGTACATTTATGGAACAGATTAAAAAAAAAACAGTGCAAGAGCTTTGAAAATGGAATTGATATTGGAAACACAACCTGCAGGAGGCTAGTGGTACTTGTGGCCCGAATCCAACAATGTAAATGCTGCTAAAAGGAAATATGTTCCTTATAGGAGGAACCAGATAAATCTTAACTCACTTGGGAAAAGACAATCAACAAATGCCAATGCTGAGATGATTTTACTGAGATGAAAGGGACTTTATCGCAGCTACTAAAAGTGTATGAGGGCAAGCATTCTTGAAATGAATAGAAAGACAAAATCTCAGCACAGAAGTAGATCTCAAGAAGAACCCAGTGGAAATGTAGACGTGAAAAACATGATAATCGATATTGAAATAAAAAAACTCACTGAATGGGTTCAGTAACAGAATAATGATGATAGAGAAAATAGTGAACTTGAAGGTAGACCAATAAAATTTATCTAATCTGCATAACAGAGAGAAAAGAGATTGGAAAAAATGAATGAACAGAGCCTCTGGTATCTGTGGGACAATTTCAAAAGGTTATTGAGTCTTGGATGGATAAGAGAAAGAGTGAGGTCTAGAACAAATTTGAAGCAATAGTGGAACAAAATTTCCAGATTTGTTGAAAAATAAATATATAGATTTATGAAGTTCAATGTGCTCCAAATAGAATAAATGCAAACAAATCTATACCCAGACACATCATGAACTCCTGAAACCCAAGACAAGGAAAAAATTCTTGAGAACAACCAGAGAACAATGGGGAATAATGGTTTAAATGGTTTGGATTTTCATTAGAAGGAATTAGATTGACATTTGAAAAAGCTGAATGATAAAGGATTATCAAGTCAAGAATGATGGTAAAATAAAGACATTCTTGGATAGAGGAAAGTCAAAAGAATTTGTTGCCAAGAGTCCTGTACCAAAAGACTTTTAAAAGGAGTTCTCCCAACAGAAGGGAGATAATAGTGTTAAGGGGGCTGTGGTGATATTGGGGGAATTGTGGCCCTTAGTACTGGTGGTGCTGCATTGGAATAGCAGCTATCAGTTCATTGATGGGCGGAGACTTGGAGAAAGGAGGACAAAGCCTCCTCATGATGGGATTAGGAGACTAGGGAGGAGACTGGGACAAAACACATGGAGAGGAGAGAGGAGAAGACACACACAGAGAGAGAGTAGAGGAGTAGGAGGGGTCAGATTTCAGGTGTGGAAGCAGGCAGGGTGAAGGCCTTAGCCTGGGCCTGGGCTGAGGAGCATGGGGAAGCATGTTGGAGAAACTTGTGACTCATGTAAGCTGATTTGGAACTGGAGAACTTAATTTAACTTTGAAACTGCAAAGCTTGAAAATTGTCTGGAGACCTGAAGAGGCTTGCTGTTTTCATCATGAGACGTCTGAAGTGGTTGCTGCTGTTGTATCAAGTGAGTTTTGTTGATTCTGGGCCACGTTAGAGCTGGAGCTGAAAAAATGCCAGAGCTGTGCCTTTTGGAGAAGAATTGATGTCATCCTGGTTTTCCTCGTTGGATTTGAATCTCTTGCTTTTGAAGAAGGGTTGATGATGCCATCTTGAGATGGCACCATCTTGGCTTCTTCTGGCTTGAAGTGAGTGGAGCTGTGCCTTTGAAGAAGGAACAATGATGCCATCTTGGTTTTGGTTTGAAGGTGGGGCAAGTGACCATTTTGTGGATGCATATGGCTGCTGCAGCTATGTGCTCTTTGGAATAGAGACTAGACTGTGTGGTAAGATTAAGGGGTTCCTTTTACCCTCAGAGATGTTTGTTTGCTTTGTCTTTTTAATAAGTAAACCTGCTTTTTACCTCTTTTAAAAGTTTCTGTGGTCTTGCTATTGCATGTGTGGGCTGGAAAGAACCTGGTGTGCAGCTAGCTTTAAAAAGCTAGCTGCCCCCCCCTTGTAAGTTTGGTTAAGTACCCCATTTTGCCTGCTTTCCCACCTGATTTCAATAGCAAAACAGACAAACAAACAAAAAACTTGAAACATCAGGAATAAAACAACAGCAGCAGGCATGGTGACTATTTGGAAAATTTTTAATAGACTATTTTCTCCTACTGAGCTCTTTAAAATAAATCTGGTGATTGAAAACAAAATAATGTATCATCATCTGATGGGATTTTTGGTAATGTAGATGTGACATAATAGACAAATACAATAGGAAAAAAAAAAAAGGAAGCATCAAGGGACCTCTGCAGTGGTAAGGATTCTGCATTCCATATGACATGGTAAAATATCAATTCTAAGTAAGCTGGAGAAGTTAAGTATCTATTGTAATTCCTACAGTAACCCCTAAAGAATGATTCAAAGAAATGATAATTTTTTTAAAAGAAAGTTAAAACAGAACATATTCATGGGCAAAAAGGACATCAACTTAAATCTTACATTTTATGAAAAAAATTAATTCTAAATAAAGCCGCTGGAAGAATGGGAAAATCTTTATGACTGGGGAGCAAACAGTTATGATATTGAAAGCACAATCTATAAAAGGAAAAATTGGACTTTGTCAAAATCAAACTTCTTCTCAGAGATTACACTGTTAAAAGGACAAAAAGGAAAGCAGCAAACCTGGGGAGAATATTTGCATACCACATATTCAATCAAAGATTTGTATTTAAGATATGGGAAGAACCCTCAGAAATCAATTAAAAAAAACCAAAAAAACAACAATCTAATTAAAAACCGGGGAAAAGATTTGAATAAACATTTTCCCCAAGAGCATATAAGGGTGACCAGTAAATAGTTAATTAGATATTTGACATCATTACCCACTAGGGCAAAAAGTTACAAATGTACACCTGTTAGAATGAACAAAAAAAAAAACAACACACACACACTAACAAAACCAGCACTTATAAGGATATAACAACTGAAACTCTCACTTGTTGCTGATGGAAATGGAAAATGGTAATCATTCTGGGAAATAGCCTGGAAGATTTTTACATCATTAAACATATATGCCATCTGATTTAGCAATCATGTTTCCTGGGTATTTATCCTAGAGCAAAATAAACATGTCTACATCAAAACTGGTACACAAATTAATGGTAATTGCCATTAATTAAGAACAACTCAGTTTTCCTCCAATATGTGAATGAATAATTGTGGTATATCCATACAATGGAGTACTACTCTGAACCAAAAAGGAACAAACTTGGTACATGCAACAACTTGAATGAAATTTAAAGCACTAGGCCAAGTAAAAGAAGCCAGTCTCAAAAAGTTGTGTACCATGTGATTCCATTTATATGACAGTCTTGAAGAAACAAAGGTAGAATGATGGAGACTAGGATGGAGACAACTGGAAGGGACTACAGGTGTGGGAGAGGTATGACTGATGAGGGATTGCATGCAGGAGTTTCATGGGAGTGATGAAATTTTTCTATATTCTAAATATGATGGTTACATGAATTTATGCATGTGTTAAGGTTCATAAAGAAAAAGCAATTCTACTATATTTTAAAAATAAACAAAACAAAAATCTTCAAGGGGAAAAATTCCTGAGGCATTCAGCAGGGAGTTATTCCCTGCTGATTCAGAAAGTGACTCAGTACAAAGATGAATCAGGTAAGGTTTACATTTTTGAGGATCTTACAAAGTCTGTAACAGTGTAATAGAGGATTTCACCTTAATTGTCTTCTTTTCAGGGAGACTTTTGCTGACCCTCCCCACCCTGAACAAAATAATGACTGTATTAGTTCCCTACCGCTGTTCTAACAAATCATTATCAATCTAGAGGTTTAAAGCTACTTTTTTTTAATCTTGCAGTTTTGGAAGTCAGAAGTTCAAACTGGGTCTTTCTGGACTAAAATCAAAGTGTTAGCTAAACTGTTCCTTCTGGAAGGCTCTGAGGGAAAATTTCATGCCTTCCTTTCCATTTTCTAGAGGTTCTCTTTCTTCCATTCTCATGATCTTGTCATCTTCAATGCTGGTGACACTCAGCCAAGTCACTCTCATGTTGGTTCTCTTTTCTGCCACCCTCTTCCACTTCTAAGAACTGGTATTACTGGACCAACTAGAATCCAGAGTAATCTCCCCAACTCCAGGTCAACTGATTTACAAACTTTAGTGTCGCCAGCTTATGTCAAATGTCACAGGTAAAGACCACTGTCCTCCACAGGCTCCCTTCACTTCAGACACTGTGTGCAAGTTCAGGACACAGGCCGCCCTCACTTCTTAACAGATGGCTACCAACTTAGGGTTTCACTTCCCCTTAGGTTCCATAGTTTGTTAGAATGACTCCGAGAACTCAGGAAAGACTATTTATGATTGCGAAAGGATTCAAATCAGAACCAGTCAAAGCTAAAGACACAAAGGACTGGTTCGGGAAGAGCCCCAAATATAAGGCTTCTGTGCCCTCTCCTCATCTTATCAGAAAGTGTCACCCTTCCAGCCTCCAATGCATTGCAATACACAAGGACCTGTGGTCCTTTAGGGTTTTTTGTCTTTATGATGGTGCAAAAGTGATATGCATTTGGTAGAAACTACACTTCAAAATGTGAGTTTTGCTCTTTCCCAGGACACCAACATGCTGTGGGGTGAACGGGGGTGAAGGGGAGGACGATGGCCACCTGTGGAACCACAGTTCCTGGTCAATCGGGTGACCATGAAGGAGAACACCTGATACTCTGCAGTTTGCTGCATTGTTAGTTTTCTCTGTATTCATCTGGTCTACAACTTAGGAGGATTCAGTATATAATATTTTCAACTTAAATAGACATTGATATGTGACACCATTGTAAGTTGAGGAATATCTGCCTTCCCAATCAGAAAAGTCTGTGTCTTAGAGTTTTTATTAGGCTTTCATTGTGTAGATATGATCAACTGAATTAATCGAATCATTGGCTATGTGGTTGAACTCAATGTCCAGCCCCTTTTTCTACCATGGAGAGTTGATATCTTGTGACGCAGAGTGCCAACTTTAATTGTAAGGATGGTCTTTTGCATGACCAGGCCCCATCCTGGGTCAACTCATTAGCATAAACCATACATCTGGTCCACGGGGTCACCATGAATAATGACAACACTCTTATTACTCTAGAAACTCCAAGGTTTAGAGGTTATTCCCCAGGAACCAAGAAATGAGACCAGCCAAATCTTTATTTTTCCAGAGGCATCAACTTTAATTCCACCTGCAGCCTTGATCCTCCTTTGGCACCAAATGGAACATAGTTGCAGGTTCTGGTGGATGAGGATGTGAACATCTTCACTGAGAGCGCTGTTCTGCTTTCCATAGCCTCCCAGTTGCTATGAACACATGTCCTTGCTTTTTTTTTCACACCTACGTCTTTATAAAGTGTTTTTATTTCTTTCATTTATTATTTGTATCCCCCTCTGCTATGAGGGCAGGTGTCTGGCATATGGATGAGTGAGAAAGAGAGTGAGAGGAGGTAGTCCTCTGGTATGGGAAGCATGAGCATAGTGATACAGAGTTATGAGAGACCCTTTGAAAAGAACAGCTTGGACAGAAAAACAAAGGAGGGGGATGGGTGGGTTTAGTGGGCATGGAGTGGGTCACTGTGGATGGAGCTTAGAGGTATGCTGTGGGAGGACAAGAAGATGTTGGGATTAAGAAAATCCAGCTCCAACAGAGCTGCACGTGTTAGGCTGAAGACCTGATGAACTCCTGGTATCTTCTCTAGTGTCTTTGCTTTCTAGATGCCAAGAGGAAAGCCTAAGGGTGTGAAAAATAGGGTATGAACCTTGGAATCAGACAGACATGATCTGAAACCCCAGTTCTACTGCTTATAGTTATACCCATGAACAGGTCTCTTCACCTGTCTGTGATTATCACTGTAGCTGACTCACTTAACATTCCTGCCCAGCATACTTCTCTGCCTTCCTTCTAGCTCAGAGCCCAGAAACTTGGGTTTCCCAATTATCATTTGCAGCAAGTGACACAGATCTGGCCCATGATCTGGAAGTAGAATATTGATTAAGGGTATTTTGGAAATGGAAAAGACTCAGCAAAAATGCTGGATCAGAATTTTACCTTCTCATCTTCTAGCTTTAAACCAAATTGTCAGAAGCAACAGCAGCCACTTTGGGGCCATGAGGAGCAAGTTAAGAGTAATAGCCTAAGAAAAGCTGGGTAGAAAGATAAAGGTTGCTGGTGAGCAACTGAACCAATGTCAGTAGTTACCCACTTCTGTCGGTCGACTATTCTATTAATTAAAGTCAAATACAGACTGAAATAAGGTACTCTCTGAACCTCAGTTTTTTTCTATTGTTAGCTGAATTAGTAATACCTATCAATATTCATTAAAATTATGTCACATACCAGGAACTCCTCTAGGTGCTAAAGGCAACAGTGAACAAACAATAAAGTCCATATTCTTTTTGCATTTATATTTGGTGAAAGAGACAATGAATCCATAAATAGACAAGAATATATATGAGAGTAAAAAGTATTATGAAGAAAAGACAGAGATTTGACAGAGAGACAGGCGTGGATAAGACACGGTGTCTTTATGCTAGGACCGAAGAAGTGATACTTGAGCTAAGACCCAAATGGGAAGGCAATGACAGAACAGAGTGTGGGGGACAGCATTGCAGGCAGAGGGAATAGCCAGGGTAAAGGCCTTGAGGCAGGAACAAACTGAGTGGGCAGGCCATGATGAAAGCCAGGCGGCTAGATGGCAGAGAGATGAGGAATGGGAGAGGGTGAATTTGAAAAGCCTCCTTAATTTTTTTTTGGAGTCTTAATTCTCCTTGGCAAGTGTTTCCAGAGAGGTGACTGGGGGCTAGATGACATTTGTCTTTATAAGCAAGGAGTTAGAACAATGACTTGATTACTTGCCACACCTTAATAGCCTAGAGTAGAAGGTGTGCTTGCTCAATGGGATTCCTGTCCTTCCATAGCCTCAGCCAGCTCTTTCCCTGTCTTGTTGAACTCCTGCTCCCAGCCCCTGAGCTGGACTCCTCCGGCTGCCTTCTCAGTTTTCCTGACCTGCTGTCCTCCCCTGAGGCTGATTGCTCCCTCCAGAGCAGGCGAGCATAATTGCCGCTTTCCACAATGACATAAAAATCTAAGAGGCACAATCAATACAGCGGGCACACACATCATCGTCTTTCATTGCAAACGATAAAAGTGTAAACAGCAGGGGTGGCGGCAGCTTGAGAGGCAGCAATGGGGGCTGGGCAGGCTGCCACCTCCTTCTTGCCCATCACCCCCCTTTGGAGCACCTTTTCACTCTGGGGGTGACACCCCTCATTCAAACCCATGGGGGAGATGGTTTTTCTCCCTCTTTCCCTTGCAGATGCAACAACCCTCACGTCTTTAACCCAACTTCAGAATCCAATTTGTCTTTTCTTTCACTATTTTATAGATTTTTTTTTCTTGCTTCCCCTCATCTTTATGTCTCCCAAAATACAGAGCTAAGAGAGAGCCTTCCAGCAGGCAGGAGGATCTGCCAGGGTCTTGATTGTCACAAGCCCATGAACTGACCTTGAGGGGAGACCTGTTTGAAGCCCAGACCTCTGTGACCAGCTTCTTTCCCTGCACATCCAGCCTACCACCCACAGCTTGTCTTGGAACGTGCACAGAAACCATTACATCCCCAGCGCTCAGACTTGCAGCAACGACTTCTTCAAACTAGTTACTTAATGAACGTCATCCAATTCCGATTCAGCTTTGCCACACTCTCATTTGCGAAAGCCAATCTGCTTTATGATTCTAACCTCTGGCTAGAAACTGCTCCCAATTTCGTGTCATCCATAAACTTGATGAACGATTAGCTTGCTTGTCTGCAGTCATTCATTTATTCATTCAAGCAGCATTTAGTGAGCACCTACTGGATTTTGTGCTGGATATGGAGTCTCAGAAGTAAGACTCTGTCCTCCAGGGACTCCTATGCTGGTGATAGAGCAACCTGGAAAGAGTTCATTCATTGTGACCTGGTGCTTAATCTGGTTGGAGGATTAAGCCCTCTCAGGGGAGGGCAGATTGAATTTGCCTTGAGATGCTGGGGGGGGGGGAGGGGGACTTGCCATTATGGAGAAGAAATAGCATCCCAGTTAGAGAATGTGCACATAACTAGTTTTGCATGGTGACAGGGGAAAAACTGTTGAGATATATATATATATATATATATATATGATATATATGTCATATGTGATATAATAGATAATATATGTCATATGTGAGATGATAGATATATCTATCATCTATGACATATAGCATATATATGTGTTGAGGCATAAATGATATATATGGTATATATTATATATGTTGGGATATATATGATAGATATATCTATCACATATCACATATGACATATATTTATATATCATATATATATATGTGTCTCAACAGTTTCTCCCCTGTCACCATGCAGAACTAGCTATGTGCACATTCTGGTCTCTAAGTGGGATGCCATTTCATATATATGTGTGTGTATATGTATATATATGTGTGTGTGTATATGTATGAGGCATATGTGTGTGTGTGTGTGTGTGTGTGTATGAGGTGATGAGCTTCGGACTGGGATCAGGATGCCTCTTTGTCTCCAGCTTTGCACATTTCTTAGTCTGAGGCTCCTCTGGTAGTAAAATGGCTGCCAGCAACCCCACTATTCACCATCCCAGATTCAAATACAGGGAAGAAGAAACTCAGCTTTTTTCTCCTTGAAGCTTACTGGGTCACTTGCTCATCCCTGACCAATCAGCTTGTATGTATGCAATACAGGTACTCTGATAGGCCAGGCCTGAGCCACATGGTGTCCTGGACTCTGGGTTGGAAAAAGCTCCTTTCCACGTCCTCATCCTCAGCTGAAAGATGGGTAGGAATTCCCAGAGGAAATTGGGTGGTGGCTCTGAAAAGGGTGACAGGCTGCTGAGACTTAGCACTGTGCATAGGTGGCAGCACTGTAGTCCCAGGTAGGGCAAGGGGGCAGCCCCCTGCTTCCTTCCTGGGGCACAGAATTGCTCTCAGTCGCTTGGGGCCAGACCTGAGCCTGCCAGCTACCATGTTCTGTTTGTTGGCCACTTATGCTTTCCCAGATGCTAGATTTAAGCCAGCCAGCCAGCCAGCCATTTCTAGTCTTCCCTCCTGACCTCAGCCTTCCCATTCCTCAAGGTCTTGTCCCATCTTTCTCGAAGTCCAAATCCCGAGGAGCTGGTCACATGCACCCTCTAGCTGGAACTTAGCACTGAAGGGTCAGCAGGACCCAGGGCTACTCACTGGCCCATCCTAAGTGGTGCTCACCTTAGCCCTAGCACAATGGACTTTCTTGGAAACTTAAGGTGGTTCTAGGGCTCTGCTGTGAATGGGTCCAGGCTTTGGCAGCAGATCTGGATTCCAGTCTCAGGTATCAACAGCAGATACCGTCTGAGAGAGAAAAACAGTGTTGCAAAACAGGCAGGGGTTATTTCCCTTTCCAGCAGTCCAGAGCCTGAATGCTGGAAGAACAGCTTTTCCCAGTCAACAGTGACCACTCTCACCACCATTTAACCGTCTTTAAGTGACTTCTACCTCTCAGCCCAGGATGGAGAGAAAGGGGCTCAAAAGCAGGGCCTTCCTCTCAGAACACTCCCTAGAACTGCACATGATGCTCCCATTTATAGAGTTACGGGCAGAATTTCATGATGTGGCCAAAACTGGCCACAGGGGAGGCTGGGAAGAGTTTTGATTCTGGGCAACCATCAGGCCAGTGGAAGTTCAGGGGGATTAGTG
Source organism: Uropsilus gracilis (assembly GCA_004024945.1). Classification (NCBI taxonomy): domain Eukaryota; kingdom Metazoa; phylum Chordata; class Mammalia; order Eulipotyphla; family Talpidae; genus Uropsilus; species Uropsilus gracilis. The sequence continues at coordinate 104,603 of PVHY01002603.1, read as the reverse complement.
ACTGTCAAGAGCACGGGCTCCTTAGTTGTGTCTGTGACTGTGGGGCTGACTGGGAACTGCCCTGTACAGGGACCTTATATTTCTTGTGTTAGAGATAAGGAAGTGGAGGCAGAGAAGACTTGCCCACTGTGCAATCTGCCCTCTTCCTTGCCTTCCTTTGTAACTTCCTGCTCCTTCCTGGACCCAGAACTCTCAGTCCCCTGCAATTACTCTCAAGGAGCAGGTCTTCTCTGTCTCTTCCTTGGGTTCGCATCACCAACAACCTGGGCCATGGGGGTGTCTGTGATGCCTGTTCCCCAGCAGAACAGGTGGTGTGGTCCAAACCCACAGGCTTGTCTCCGTACCAGGCTGGTGGGGTCTTTCCTAACTGCACTCACTTATAATTGATGTTGGTTTAGGCTCCGGAAAATGTGGGCTCTGATACTTTGGGCTCCTGAAAAACGTGCGTACCTTTCTGTTTGCACAGCCCATCTGTAAACCAGGACTAAGCCACGTCCTTCAGCTCTCTCAAGGGTTTCTTGGCAGGTATAGAGTGAAAAATAATGTGGGTAATGTGTTCCGGGAAAGTCAGGGAAAGCTGCTGCTTGAGCTCTTGGTGCGGCTAAATGATAATTGCCCTGGGTTTTAGGGGTGGGTCAAGGGGCCAGGACAGGCATGGAAGTGTTCACACAAGCCATGGAGTCTGGGGTAGGAGTGGTGATCCACAATGATACCTGTCCCTGCAAGGGGGTGGGCAGGAGGAACTGGGGACAGGGCTGGTAGGTCACTGAATATCCAAACACAGAGAGCAAGGCGTGGGCAGACAGGGACAATTGGCATCATGGAAGCATCAGGGGTAACAAAGACCCAGGTACAGTCTTAAGTTCAGAGGTCACCTTCAGGGGTGACACACAGAGGTCAGGGGCTGGTCCTGGCCAAAGAGAGGAAAGAAGCAGGTTTGCAAATTGAAGATCACTTGTAGAGAACAGAGGATGGAGCAGGATGGAGGTGGGGGGAGCCCTAGCTACCAGCCTCTCCTGCCTGCACAGCTGAGATGACCTGGCTGGCCTCTCTAATCCATTCTTGAGTTCCCCTGTCTCCTGCTCACTCCAACTTTCCCCCCACCCATCCTCTCCATACAGGAGCAAAGGGCTACCATCTTCAGGGTAAGTCCCCCTCCCACCGCTTTGCTTTATAATTGGGTGGTAGCCTCTCACTACCTGTGTGATCTGGCCTCTGTTTCTCTGCACTTTACCTCCTCTGCTCTCTCCAGGCTCATCTCTATCCTGACATGCCACCTTCTACCTGCTCCTCAGATCTGTGCTCCTGCCTCTGTCTTTGCATTTGCTGTGCCCTGTGCCTAAACCTGTAGCTCTTTGCCTGGTTGACCTTTGGGGAGCTTTTCCCTTATCCCACTGCCCTCAAGAAATTCCTTCCCCATGACCACAGTGGCCAGGTTTATTTTCCTCGTTGTACTGACAACCATCTGCTGCCTTGACTCCTCTTCTCTGTGGGGGGCTACAGGGATGTGGCCTTAGTTTGGGTGCCCCTGCCCTGCCCTGACACAGGGTTTCCACTGTAAGGTGTTTATTTGGGGGGTGATCAGGTAATGGGGAGTGTTGTTCTCTAGTGACTGAATGGGACCGGATCCCCACCTCTCCACCTCACCATTCCCCCTAACAAACCAAAGGAACATGGAACCACACAGAGTCAAGCTGAACAATATCAGGTGAGAAGGAAATGGCCACCGGTCAAGCAGCCAGTGTCACACTGACCTCTAGAAACAAGACAGCTGATCTCAAGAAACCTACTCCCACCATGGGGCAAAGGAGAGGGTGGCTGAGAGGCCAGAGGTTCTGCCTTGGGAAAGAGGCTGTGGGTTCCATGAGAACTGTCTTGAAAGGAGCTAGTTGCTTGGCTTCCTGAGGTCTGGCTCTGCCAGGAACCTCCGTGGCAAGTCCGGGGCAGAAGGAGTTTCGAGAAGCTGGTGGAGAGACCTTTGCTCCCCTCTAGTAAGTTTGCACTTTTGTTGGCAGCTAATTACTTAGGATGGATGACTCTGGCTCAGATAGAAGCCTTGTCCTCCTCTCCTTCACTCCAGCTGAGGCAGAACAGGTGGCAGAGGGAGCGGAAACTCCAGGACCAGTGCTCGCAGGTTATTTATCACTGGGGGTGTTTACACTGGGGCCAGAACCTGGGTTGAACAGGTGGTGCAAGGAGAGGAAGGCAGTGAGGAGGTGATGGGGAGTTAACTCACCTGGTACTTTCTGCAGAGGGTCCAGCCCTGTGATGAAGCGGAGTCCTCTGGTTTGCAGTGTCTGAAAATTCAAAGAACTTGGGTCAGGCACTGGAGGAAATAAAACAATCAAATGCATTTCCACGTTGTCTGTGTTGAGGAGATTTGGAGATTAAGCAGATGAACCCAGCAGAAGGTTGGCTGTCTGGCTGGGGCTAGGGGTGGGGTAGGGAAGGAAGCCCCGATTTGTAGCATTTGCTGATTGCTGCAGTGTAAATACGCTCACTGTGCCTGACTTCAAGCTGCCAGTTGTTAAACAATCAGCTCACAAATTTTGAATACTTAATGCTTGGTTCCTAAGAAGGTTCTCAGCAGACCCTCTGTGTTGCTGTGCATGAACAGCACTGCAGGTACGTATTCATGGGCTCATAACAACCCACGGGCACCCTGGACGGATGCCTGTGGTGTCCAGAGTCATGTTCCAGATATGCCAGGCCACCCAAACCTTGCTTAAGATTTGGCACAAGATGGTCACTGAGTAGGATAGAACTATGGAAACAGAGGATGGCATGGGGGGGGGCAGGAGCATCGCCTTGAGGTCTCATATCACACGTCTGGTGGAAGCTGTGGTCTAGGATGGGCTCTTGACTCCGCCTCTGTGCATCCGGGGCAGTTCAGGCCCCACTGCCTGCAGAGAACAGAAGACTCTTCTAGCTCTGCTGCCCTGCAGTTCTCTATGCTATATCACATCCTCCCATTTTATCCCACGTCTCCTCTCTGCTGGCTACCTAAGCCTGTGGCCTGGGCGAACACTCCATGGCATTGCCAAGGCCCCAGGGCATCTCTTGAGATCAGCTTTCTTATTCCTAGAGGTTGGTGTGACAAGAACTGGGCATGAGGTGGTAGCCAACTAAAGACTCAGCACTCGGCTCCTGGGCAGCAGATCTGCCTTGATTCCAGGAGCAGTCGTGGGCAGCTTTCGTGTCCAGGATGACATCTGACCTCTCTGGGGATCAGCGCTTAGATTCCTGCCATCTCCAGACCCTGGTGTCTAAGAAAATGTGGAGGCATTTGTGAGCCATAAGCGGTTCTGCAGATAATTCTGACGCGGGGGCTTAGATTATCATGTTCACTGGACTGACTAAACCGATTCCCAGTTTCCATCTGGGGAACCCCTGAGGGGCCTGCCGAGCAGCATTGTGGCCCTGCTGTCCTGACCCCTAAGCGGAGCTCCTCCTCTTGTTATCTCTCTGCAGGGTGGGCAGAGTCGGGCCACCCCTCGGCAGGTGAGCTTCACAATGCAGACATGGTTTCCTTATTTTCTCTTGCACCTGTAGCCTTAAATCAACTGGGTCTCCTGGCGAGCTGGGGCAATGGCGGGAGGCTGTTAATAATAGATACAACTGACTGTCTGGTAACCAATTGCTGAAGATGGTAATTAGCATTTTAATTTAGGTCTTTTCTTCACACTCACCTCTGGAGACCTGGGTTCGAATCTGAAATTGGGGTCACCAGTGGAGGTTTGCCTGTGTCTTCCTAAGTCCCTGTGGGTGGTTCATCTTTGTCACACAGCCCGGAGTCCAGTATGGCCTGAGGGGGGCACTGTCTGTCCAGACGTGGAACAGATGGCGGGCAAAGCACAGATCTGCCCAGGGAGGCTGGAGGGGAACAGCTGGGCAATGGGAGGGGGTGGCACAGGGGCTGGCAGGGGAGCTGCTGAGTGGGGTAGACAGGGTGGGACAAAGGACTGGGAGAGCAGAGAGCATCAAGTGCTTGGAGTGAGCAGAGAGTGGCTTTAGGGAGGGGGCTGTGCAGGGAGGAAGGATGGGAGCTGCTCCCTCCTAACCCCAACCCAGCCCATCTGCCCCAGACCAGTACTGCAATGCTTTCCACAAGCATGGCTTTTCTTGATTTTCCTTCAAGCCCCAGCGGCCCAGGATGACTGGAGTGTTAGGAATAAATGATTTAATGGATTTGCCTTTTTTCTTCCTCTCATTCACAAAACAACATTCAAAAACAACAAGAAGGAAAATCCTTTTTCTTCTCAGTGGCTAACGATTGGGGATAATGATTTGGGGCCTGGAGAGACACAAGTTCATCCTTGTTTCTAGTGAGTGTGGAGGGGTTGGGAACATACCTCACAGCCCTTTTCCCACCCCCACCCCCTCCACATGCCTCCACCCACCATGGGTTTGGAGACACAGGCACCTCCTTCTGAGACAAACCTCATTTATCTAGTCCTGCCTCCCTAGCCCCACTTCTGACAGTCAAGAGTTGCTTGAAGATAGCCATACGCATTGAAAAATCACCTACATTTCCACCACCATGCAAAAGCATCTTTGACATATGAAATGGCAGTTCCAGACTCCCAAGGCTTTGGGGCCAGCAGAGTTTTAATGCTCTAAGAAGGTGAGCGGGTCTTGACAAGGAAGTGATTTTGGGAGGCACAGTGTATGCAGCAAGGTACCAGGGGGACTGGTGGCTCTGAATACTGTAAGAACTGACCAAATCCCACAGTGCTCTTAGAGCCAGCACTTCAGGCTTGTGAAGTAGTATGGGGTGACTGGAAAAGGGTCTCCTCTCTGATGTCATTTCTGTCACTTAGGAATTTGGGGTTGCAAATGTTGGAGGACAAAATTCTAACTGCCTTAAACAAACCTAGAATGTGTATGCTACTGTAAATGAAAACTCAAGTGGTATGTTAGGTTTCAGGTAAGGCTTGATCCAGCTGCATGCTATCACCTCAGTTCCTGATTTCTTTCTCACTGTACAGTTTTCAATAGCTTTGTCCTAAATGTGGGTCTACTCGGGATCACATCTTGGTTGCCAGAAGCTCTTGAGCTCTATATTTTCTTGTTCTTTCCAGTGAAATAGATAGGCACTATCTGTATTCTATTCTTGGATGCAGCATTGATTGGCCTGAATTTGGTCACATACTTATTGTTAAATCAATGATGGTGGCCATGGGATGAGCTGTCATGCTGTTTTGAGCCAGTCCAAGCCTACCTCTAAGCACTGGAAGCGGGGTCAGCCCCACTTAACTACAAGCAGGGAAGGATGAATACTCCCAAGGGAAGATGGTCTTGAAGGCAATACCCAACATATGCTCTCTCCATCCTGTTTGTAACCACTTGTAATGGAATTAAACAGTTGCAGCCTGTGCTGTCTGGTTTCTGTTGTTATTGTTTCATTCTGTTTTGTTGCTGTTTTTTTTTTAACCTAGAGCCTTTGACTTTGGGGTATAATGAGACTTTTCAGTCACTCAGATAGGTTGATGGATATTTCCTAACCTCATTGATGTTGGACTTGGTTGTGTGGCATGCTTTAATCACCAGAATGCTAGGGAATAGGATATAAGCAGAAACTTTAAGCCTGGTTTGGGTTGTTTTTCTCATACTTCTTACAGCCACCATGAAGAAGGCATGTACTGGACAGCCCCTGGCTGCAAAATGTGAGATATCTGGCCCTCAGCCTCTGGACATGAGACTATATTTGTGCTTTTAGGTCACTGAGATTTGAGGGCTTTTTGCAACATAGCATGATCACAGCATTAGCTGGCTGATGGCAATAGGTGGAGGTTGCTAAGTTAGTCAGCGCCTGACATGCTGAATGTGCAGGGTGAGGGCAGTGACATCAGAGAGGAAATCAGAGGATCCCCCAGAAAATCCCCTTTACTCTGTGAACCTAGAAGAATATCTGGTTTCCCTCTCTGGATGTCTCATATCTTTTTTTACTATGCGGTCTAAGAGAAAGAGGTTTCTGTTTTGTGGAAGATGCCAGAAAATGGCCTAAAAGAACAGTGAAACACACCCTAGCCCACCCGGGCCCTGAGCTCTACTTCCCGTCCCCTGGTGATGGATGAAGGCAGAGAAGAGCAGAAAGCACAAAAGAGAGTAAGAAAGAGTAGACGATCCAAGGAAAGGTTGTGCAAAGCCTTGCAGCCAGCCCAGGGCACCCTCTGGCCTGAACTAGCCCTGGTGTGCTGCCTGGCGTTAAGCTCTTTGTACAGTCGGTGCATTCCTGGAAAGCAGCATTTAATCTAAATATTAACGTTTATAATTTAACCTCCATTTGAAATGCTTTTAAGAGAACCCTGTCGGAGGGTGAGAGAGGAAGCATCTCAGTGGTAAGCAATGGCTCTAATGTGTCTGATTTACCAATGATGGGCTTATCTGCACCGTGGTGACACCTGCGAGGGGGACAGGTTGGCCAGCACTGTCACACTTCACCTCAACAGACCTCCAGACCTTGCTCAGGGGAGTGGTGGGTGTTGCCCTCTTGGTGTGGCCCCACTTGGGGATGTTGTTGTGATTAGGTTGGGAGCATTTGTGGTGCACTAAGTATGGCAAAGTTTGGAGAAATCCTGGCTTGTTGGCTTTCCTTAAATCTTATGATCAGCCAGGGCAGTGCAGGTCTTAGCAGGTCCTCTTGGAGTTCAGGGTGGCCAGAGTGAACCCTGTGAGTCCAGGCCTCTGTTGATGTTGGGTAATGAACTTGGACTCTGGACATGAAAGCAACCCAAACTCCACCGGTTTGTTAATTGACTTTATCCTTGCAATCCATAGCCTCCCAGTATGAAATAGCAGAAGTATCAACTTAGAAATGCCTGGCCCATAGTAATGATCAACCAATAGGAGTTATGGTATACCATAACTGTTTGTATTTAGAACTTCTCAGATGGTGATGTGGTAAAGAGTTTGAATCCTTGATTCGAATCCCCTGGGTTAAAAATCTTGGAACTCTTACTAGATGGAGCTTCCAAAAACTTCATGTAACCACTCTGAGCTTCATTTCTTCATCCGTGAACAAGCGTCCTCACAACTCCCTCAGAGGTTGCAGGGACTCAGACTGCTAACTCCTGGGTCTGAGGCAGCCCAAGCACGAGGTCAGCCACAGCGAGGTACCCAGGGCTGTGAACTGTTGAGCCCCATGTGCAATTGCTACCTCATTGGGCACAGATGCCTGAGATGACCTTGGCATGGAACTCAGCTTCTTCAACACTTCCCTTCTGTTCTCTGGCCCCTGAGGGAGTGCATTTGTCACTCAGATGGGATCCTACTGGCAACAACTGAAACAACAGAGAAAGAGCTGCAAGATGTAGCTGAGGGCAGGAGGGTGTGACCGGAAAGTCCTTCCCTGTCCACAGCCAAGGGTCCCAATCTTATTGGTCAATACTTCATCAACTCCTGCCATAGCTACATATCTCCACATCTCTAACTTGAAGGGGGGGGTCTTTGCTGCACAGTCAGGTGTTCCCATGGCAACCTCCCAGCAACACAACACAGTCATTCTTCCCATAAGGGGCCCTCTTCATTCCATCTCCTGCAGAAGTTACAGCAGAGGTGCACAAAGGTGCCCTCAGCACCATGGACAGAGGACCATAGTCTGGCAGCTGTCTCTCTTCTCCCCTAGCTCTGGGTTTGCCGGAATATGCAGCGGGATGGGAGTCTATTTTTTCTAATATACTGGGACTGAGGACCTATGATGTCCAACAACACACCACAAAACTGGTTAGGAACCCAGAATGGAGAAGACAGCAGCTCTGCCTTGAGGACTAGAATTTTAGTTGGTCTCTACCTAGAAAGGGAAAAAAGGACCAAGACAGTTTCAGCCAGTGCTAGACACTGTGAAGGAAGTGAAACAGGGTCACATGGCAGAGAGAGATGGTGGAAAGAATCAGGGCAGGTCTCCCTGGAATCTTCAGCACTGAACACTGAATTAAGGGGAACCTAGCCAATAAGATGATGGGAAGAGTATGCCCAACTAGTGCAGACAGTGAGTGCAAAGGTCCTGAGGTAGAAGTGAGCATGAATGCTTTAACAGGCAGAGGCAAGTAGACAGTATACTCCATCAAAGGAGGGCTTTGGGAGCTAAAGTCAGGATTGGGATTTTATTTGAACTAAATGGGCAGCCAATGGAAGGCTTTTAAGCAAAAGGAACATGGTCAGAGACACCTTTTTAAAAGATTTTTTGAATTATTTTGGGTCAAAATCCTGCCTGCGAAGCCCCTCATTTCCTGAATTAACTATAAGTTTGGCTGAGAAATAAAACTGCAGTTTCTTGTACCTGGTCTTCCTCGAGCCCCTGTAGGTCCAGGACTGTCTTCTCAGGAAGCAGGGGGATCCTCTCATCCAGCATTACCACCGTTATCACCACCCTCCTCTCCATGGATTTGCCATTTTTGGTTGCTGAAAACAAAGGCCCCACCACTGGATCCAGTCAAGCATGTTCTACCTCCCCACACACCTCCCCTCCCCTTCCTGAAAGCCATCTGAGACTTCACCCTGATGAATGGACAACCTCAGATCCATGAATCCTTCAGCCAGTCCCGGCCTGAGCACTCAATCTCTCATAACTCTGTGTTAAGGATGTGGAGTGACACCTGAGACAGCTGGATAAAGGATGAAATAAGGGGCTTGATAAGTGGGATTGATGGCTGTTCTTGCCCAGAAGGGACTGGGGGAAGGGCAGAAGAAGACCTAGTGTGAGTTATTAGTCTCCCCAGGGTGTCTGGGGTGCAGACTCACTCCAGCTCACATGGCAGATAGGCTATGTGACCCTTAGGGAATATCTCAGTTCCGAGGTGTCAGAGAGGACCCTGTTTTCTTGTGGTCTGAAAATTTGAGGAAAACAAAAACACTCCTCTAGAGACTACAAGATACAAGCCAGCAGAAGAGGCATGAGATGCTGACCTAGGACTCCGAGAGGGAGAATGGTGGGAAATGGAGCCCCCTGTAAGTTCCATCATGGGCAGACATAGACAGGATTCTTATTCCACACAGGACAAAACTGAACCAACTTGGCTTAAGCCCAAAGGGACTTCACTGATTCACACACCTGAAAAAAAAGATGTCTCTTCTTCAGTTGTTCCTTGATCCAGGACACTAGCAATATGACCAGTCCTTTCATTATTTGGCTTTGCCTTGGAATAGGTACCATTCTTGGCAGGCGCTCTCCTTCCAAGAAGAGAGCTCGGCTGCTAGGAGCATCCAAGATCACACGTCCTTATTTACGTCCAGTGGAAAAGATTCCCAGACTTGAGTTAAAATCCCAGAACTGAATCTCTTTGATCCTGATGATGTTGACATGGTCATTGCTCCTTTATTAATTAACTGTCATTTTGCAATGGGGAGAACTGACTGGCCAAGCTCTCCTGAGCTCACCCCTGAAGCTGCATGTAGATTCACATCTACCCAAATACATGACTGGGAAATTTAAGAGTCTCTGAAGAAAGGTCAGGAAAGAAGAGCATTTTGGAGAAGTGCCACCACCTTTCAATCTCATTTCTTACCATTCCTGGATAATACCCACATCTCTGCCTAATCACTGATCCAAAACCCTTCATAGAAGTTCCAGTTCTCTCTACCCCTTCATATGAAATTCTCTGTATGAGTAAGGACTTGTTGGTTGCAAGTGACAGAAATCCAATTAAAATTGACATAAGCCAAAAGGGAATCGTTTCACATAATCATCAACTCCAGAGACATTGCCACTGACATGAGACCCAGGAGGTCTCAGTGACCCTGAGCATGTTATTGGCACTTGACCTTTCTCCATCTCTGGTCTCTGCTCTTCAAGTGACTTCCTTCCCAGATGGTTTGCCTGGCATTCCTCCAAAGTCCCAGCAAGATTCTGATTGGTTCATCTCTGACCAACCACTCAGGTGGAGCAGGGCCAGCACCAACTGAATGGCCTGGGCCTGGGGGAGTGGGCCTCTTCTGACACTCAAGGACTAATGGAAAGTCAGAATGCTGTTTTCAGAAGAGATGGCCTAGAAGCTGAGCAAATAAGACAATAGCCTGCACTGACTGCCTTCACTGCATTACCCTCCTGAAGCCCGACCCCTTGGGGTGTAGAACTCAGAGCTGAGGGTTACCATCAACTTCCCTTTGGTTAGTAGGTGCTTAATTAACCCTGCGGAATAAACAAGAGTGTGACTTGAAATTTGACAGCACAATCACAGCTGCTGTGGGCGGAGCAGCTACCTGCACACTTTGCAGGTCTCATCTTCAGGAACTACACTTAAAACAAGAAGATAGAAACAGATGGAGCTGGTGAGTGCCAAAACTGAGATCCCTGCCGACCCTGGTTGGTTCTAGTCCCTTGTTTTACCTCTGGCTCTGCACCCCCTTTCCCAACAGTTCTGCCTCATCCCCACTCACTGATAAATATGAGCACCAGGAGATTTGCAAATATATATGAAGAGACCCCCACTTGAGTGAGCACCAAGACTTGTTCTGGGGAAAGGGGACAAAGTCTGGGGCACCTTCCCGTAGTGCCATGAGGAGGGCCAAGTTTCCTTTGTGTCTGTTTGCACTTGCCTTTGCTGTTCCTTCTGCCTGGAACACTTTTCCTTGAGAGTCTCTCAGCTCCTCTGAGCGCACCCCCATAAGTCGCCCCCTCTATAAACACCACTGGGCATGACAGCACTACTCAGCCTGACCTGTTTGTTTTTGCTAACTTGTTTATTTTCACTCCACACTGGAATGGCAAGTTTCAGGGAGCGGGACGCTTGTCCATCTTGTTCATGAATGTGGGAGTTCAGGGCCTCAGCCCACAGTTAAGTGCTCGAGAAGTACCTTGATGTGGAAAGGTCAGATGAATGGTCTTGGAGTATATGGCATGCAGGCTGACAACTCAGTTCATCAGGCCTTTCTCATCGACCTGGCCTACTGGGCCAGGAGCTACTTGGCAGTTGGCAGTTGGGCTTGTCTGTTGCCCACTGGGCTGAGTCAAGCTGTGGGAAGTCATCCTGGTGGGTCCTTCGCATGAGTGGTGGGGCAGTATCCCCAGGGAGGGTTTGTGCCCTGGCTTGCATGAGGAATGCCCCAGAGAGGTCCCAAAAGCATATGTGTCTGTCTCCATGGGCTGCATGTCCCTGTGTGGCCTTTGAGGTGGCTTGTACTGGATTTATTAGTGACCACACACCTTGGTGTTCCCCAGGGGTTTGTGGCAGCAAGATGGGGTGGGTGGAGGTGGGGGTTTGGTGTTGCTCATTGCAGCGACAGCCAGATATCTTGGTCTGTGGCTCTGGGTCAAGTGTTCCCTACCTGGACTAGGGGTCAGTTTGAGCATCTGGGTCTATTCTTGGTTGCTTCTCAGCCCTACCAAGTCCTCACTCTGCTTGTTATAGCTTGCTTTTCTTGAGCTCCCCCCACCCACACCAAGCCTTTTCTTCAGATCCCACCACTTTGCAGCCTCCATACCCATGTTCCTGATTTTAGGAATAACTGTAACTGAATGTCTCCTCCAGCCACCATAGAGGTGGGGAAGAAGCTACTAGTTTCCCAGCATAGGACCAGACTGCACTGACCTGCTTCAGCCACGAGTTCTTGACCAGTCTCTGCTCTGCTCCCTCTCCCCAGAAAGGAGGTAAGGGTGGAAATCCAGAGGTTTATCCCACACCAGGTGAGGCCAGAAGGCAGGTTGGCTATATAGTACATCTGAAATAGATCAAAATGACTTCCCAAGATCCTTGAAGCCTGGCCAGGCGTCCCCACATCCCTGCCTGCACCCCCGTGCCTCTTGGTGTGGCTCTCCCTCAGAAGGCCCACTTCCTCACTGTCAGCGTGCAGGACTAGGGGTTCCCTGGAAACTCCAAAACTTGCATGCTCTAAGTGGGTTCTGCCATCTACTACATAAAGACAAATCATTCTTAGTGTGAAAGAACTTTAATAGGATTAGTGTGCATAGAGAGGAGAGAAGAAAGGATAATAGTTTCTTCATGAAATACCCAGTTACCCAGCTCCTTGTGAGTAAATGCCCAACCAAGCAGGACTGACCCATAACGGGGCAACTGATGCCCCAAAATGTGGCACAAGTCTGTGACCCCTTCTGGTGGGGAGCCATACAAAAGGGGCAGAAGGAACCAGGCAAGTCTGAAGCAAAATCACACTACAAATCAAGGTAACTGCAGTTGTTGCCAGCCTCCACGTGGGTCTCTCACCCACATCTCTTAAAAGTGTCTCTACGTGTCTCCACTCAACATGTCTCCTTCCATGTCCCTCATGTCCCTGGTGAAGTTCAAAACCAAGAAGCAAGGGTGCCCTTTTTCCTCACAGGCCTCTCTGTTCCATGTGCCTTTTCCTATGACCCCTTCAAATCTTCCAGTTCCTTCTGCATTTCTCCTCTCAGCTCCACCCTTTGTAAGAGGAAGCAGAGTACCTGGGACCTCCCCTTTTTGTTGAGATTACACTGCAACCTCACTTTTCTTCCACTCCACTCTCAGCTTGTGGCTCAGGCACATGTGGGACTCCTGGGTGGGCCTGTGCGTTGACAAGAGTTCCCCATCCTGCAGGCATGTGTGAGCCTGAGGATGTGCATTCATATCAAGTTCCCAGGATGCCAAACCTCCTGGTTCAAGTTGCTTTTGACTTAGTGAGACCCCTTGGACCCTCCAGCTTAAGTCACTGCTGCCACCCACCCTGTCTTTCTCCATGGTAACCTGCAGCTTAGTGTCGTTTTATTTTTTTTCATAGCACTTACCTGTGTTTATCTCAGGTTTAGATTGTTTACTTGTTGTCCATCTCCAGGACAGCAAACTAAACCCCAGAAAAGTTGGGGCACATTGTTTTCCATTCCCTGAGTCCTGCATTGAGTACAGTGCTTTTGCTGGGGTGCAGGAGAGCATCCCCACCCCTGTGGGTTCTTTTCAGGCGAGGTGAGTAAACTTATAGACACTAGATAGATCCAGAGGGGAAAAAAAGGCAAATTTAATCACAGATCTATGGAGAATTTGCATGACTGCAAATTCTAAAGCAAATGGGCCAAACTTGTGTTTCATATCCTATGCTAAGGGGCCTGGTCATGAAGGAGAGGGTAAAGGGGGTCTCTTTGATGAGGGGGAAATGGCTTCATATGACCAACCCTTGCATCTAGCCTTAAGATAGGTTTCTCTGATAAAAAGTTTGATCCAGGTCATCTGCATTCTTTAAGGTTATGACCACGGCTCCCCCTGAGTCCCAAAGGGTCTTGAGGGACCTTGGTTCCACACACCAAGGTGGCAGTTATTGGAAAAGTCCTACCCTGGACACCCTGGAAAAATCCTGTCTGAGCATTTTTGGGGAGATCGATCCCACACCAGGCACAGAGCAGTTAACAGGTGTCGGGCACTTGGGTAAGAAGTTTTACTCTGCCATCTTAAAGGCTCCCTGGTGCTTAGGAGAAAGGTCTCAGGAAATCTGAATGCAGCACTTGTGGAGCAGCTGCTGTGTGATAAAAATTCCAGAGTGGGATGAACGTTCTCTGCCCTCAGGCACACACCCCACTAATGAGCCAAAGGCCGCTATTTTCAAGCAGCCAAATGTTGTGCTTCCACTAGTCGGTCTATAATTGTGCTTCTGACACTTGGTGAGACCACATGGGAGAGGCAAGATTATTTTTATTGTTGTTCTCTAATATTTATGTTGTATCTTATGGCTGCTGTGCCATGTCGCCATCTCGCTCCTGACTTCTCATCAGTTTCTGCTTCCTGAAGACACCTTGAGCTGAATTTCCTGCCCATCTCTTGGAGACAGCCAAGGAGGTGCCCAGCCCTGGCGCCAAGAGGCTGGGGAGTGGAGAGGAGGCCGAGAACACCCGTGGGCTGTTTTAAAAGCACTCACCTAAATTGTAGAGTGTGGAAGGATGGAACTTTAAGAGAATTTCTGGAAGCAAATGATTTTTGACTCTGGCCACTTGACTATTGCTCTTCCTTGAATGTCTTCTGGAGAGCCCAGCAGCAAATCCCACATGCCTGCTGGAGAGGGAGCAGGACCACAAACTGTCCTGGACCCAGGACATGTGTGTGTGCCCTCTGAGAAGGAGGTGATGGGGGAGGAAGGGCCCAGGGGGAGGACAAACGGGAACCTGAGCCGGAAACACCCTGATACCAGTGCAGGAGCGGCTGTGAGCACCCTCCCACTGGTCAGGGGCAGCTGCCAGCTCCCACTCTCCAGTTTGCCCCCATGCTGAACCCCATCCAGGAACGACAGGGGGAAAGCCTACAGCCTGGAGAAGCTTTTTCAGGAAAGACACATTTCCTGCTTAATGGGAGGTGGTTGGATTGGTAATGAGCATTCTTGCTAATTTGCAGGAATGATTTAGCACCAGGAGGAGCCTGGGAAAACATCTGAATGAAGAAAGCGGGCCAAGCCCACCGTGCTGCAGTCAGGAGAACCCTTACTGTTGGGCAGTTGGATGCACATAGAGGGGACCAAGACAGTTGGAGCTGCCTCCTAGGAAGGAAGGCAGGGAGGCAGGCACCACATTCTCTCCAACTGCACCCAGGCCCCTCCCCCTCCCCCGTTCCCCTCCTCCCACTCTACCCCCCAAACCTCACCCCCTAGCAAGCTGGCTAAGTGGTAGCAGGGTGAACCTCTGAGGCTGGAAGAGGAAAGCTGTGTGAGCCACAGCCCAGCCAGGTCACCAACAGGACACTCACCTCTGGCCCCACAGTCTTCCACTTCCACTTCTGCAGAGAGTGGGTGAGGCAAGAGTCACACACCTTTGTCCACTCAATAAATATTTATAAGTGCCCTACTATGTGTCAGGTGTCATTTGGGGATCATGTGGACATGCCTGTGGAGGCATGTCCCTGCTCATGTTGCAGTGGGGAAGGATGAGGACAATAGACAGGTAAGCAAATAAATGAATAAGATAGCATCAGGTAACTGCAGTACAGAATATAAAACAGAGATGTGCTGGAGAATGCCTGGGGGTGGCAGAGGGAGGTGACACTTCGGGTGTGACCTGAGAGATGATGAGAATCTGGGGGAAGAGCGAGCCAACCAGAGGGAACAGCAGGGGCAAGGTGGGGACCAGCATAGATTATTCTGGAGCTGGAAAGGAGGGAAGTAACTGAAGCAGGGGCAGTCGAGGTGTAAGGGGAAGGACTCCATGGAAAGGAGTTTGCATTTCACTCTAAGTAACAGGAACCTGTCCCTGGAGCTTCAAATGAGGGAATTCCATGCTCTTATTTACATTATAAATATTGTCCTGGATGCTCTTTAAGAACAGAGGCAAGGGAAAGCCAGGAAAGCTTGAGACTAGTAAGAGGAAGGGTTTGGGCAGGGCCTGCGGCCTTGGGAGGAGGGGGCTCCAGGCTTGGGTCTGGGGGTTGGGCCAGCAGCGTGGGGTGGGGGGTCATACCTCCGAGGGAGGGAGCGGAGGCAGGGAAATCCTAATCTGTAGTTTGAGTCACTGGGTGGAAGAAGGTTAGCTCGTGGGAGGGAAAGCAGGGAGTTCTGTTAGACTCTTGAGTCAGGGAAGCGCGCCTGGGAATCTGTACTTTAAAATCGTGAACCCTCCCTCTCCCGCAGGTGATTCAGGGCAAGTTCTAAGCTCTCCAGTTCCAACTCTGGAAGCTGAAGGCTCTGTGTATAAAAAACAGTCTGAGGTTTGGGATGCCAAGTAATATCAGAATAAAGTCTAAAATTGGAAGCAACTTGTCATTGTACTTACCACTCCTCTGGTCCTTACTTCAGGAAAGGAAAGTCTCCATGCCTGTAGCAAGGATGGGGGTACCCTTTGAACTTTTGCTCACCAAAGACCCTTTCTCTTGTGTACTCCAAGAACGGAAGGTGGCAGGAATCTTTGAGTTGCTTGCTGCCTGAATGTGAGTGAAGAAATGGGCTGCTATCCTCTACTATCCAAGATTCCAGGGGTCCAATGCAAGACCTCACACCTGCCTGGAGTTCCCTTGGGAATCAAGGTGAGCTTAAAAGCAGAAGCCTACTCTCCTCCGGGTTTATTTTCTTGGGATTCCGTTCCTTCTATATGCATGTTTATAATCCATCTTAGCACGAGGCTTCTAGTGTAAGTTCATCTCATGGTCCAGAATGGTTGCTGGACTTCCAGTCATCATACAAAACGGGAAAGAGAAAAATGCAAAAGCAAAAAGGGTAAGGCTCCCCCTTTAGAAGAATCTGCTCATAAGTCCCACAGTTGCTTATATCTCATTGCCAGAAATGAGTGCATTGCCCACACTTGGTTACAAGAGAGGCTGGGAAATGTAGGTTTGGGATTTTTTGTTTGTTTGTATGTTTGTTTAGCAGCCCTCAGGACTTTGTGGTGAGACAGAAGGGACAAAATGGATGTTAGAAGACAATGAGCCTCCTCTGTCCAAAGACATTTTTTTTTTAAGAGGGAGAAAAAACCAATTTACTTATTAAAAGGGCAAAGCAAATAAAAGTCACTGAGGGGTACAAGGAAGCCCCTTTGGTAATCTTACCCGCCAGTCCAGCCTCTAGTCCAAAGTGCGCACGGCTGCTCAGTCATGTGCGTCCACAAAATGGCAGCTGCCCCAGCTTAAGCTGGATGAAGGAGTTAGGACGGTGCTGCCGCTCCGTCTTCAAAGACACAGCTCCACTCTCTCCAAGCCAAAAGAAGCCAAGATGGTGTTGTTGCAAGACGGAGTTTCCGATCCTTTTCCAAAAGGCACAGCTCCAACTCCAAAGTGGCCCGCAATCAGCAAAACTCACTTGATACAACAACACAGCAAGCACTTCAGGCATCTCACGTTAAAAATGACAACACAGCAAACTCTTCAGTTTTCCGGAAGACTTCCAAGTACACAGGTCGCAAGTTTTTCCAACATGCTTCCCCAGGCTCCTCACCGGCCAGACTGGGGATGGAAGCCCACAGCTTGACTTCCTTCCCTCCTTGCTGCCCCACGTGGCAGCGGCAGCTCTGAGGCCTTCCAGCCTCCCTGCTGCTCCTCTCTGCACCTTCCTTCTCTGTTCTGTTTTTTTTTTCCTGTCCTCTGTTCAAAGACATTAATAGCAACACCATGTAAATAAGGTAAAGATATCCTGCTTAAACTCTCCCAGAACCTCCGGTTATCTCTGATTATCAGCCTCCTCGTACCAGGTGCCACAGGTTTATTGCAGCCAGATCTGGACCCCTCCTCTCTCCCTTGTTCCCCCCAACTCACCTCCTCCTGCCAGCTCGTCCCTCTCAACTGATGTCTTCAACATGTCAAACTCATTCCTTTCTCAGGACCTTTGCACTTGCTGACCCCCTGCCTGTCTTTCCTCCAATGTCCTTACAAAGTCAGTTTACTTTACGCAGGCCTCAGCTGAAATGTCACCTCTTCAGAGAGACCTGTCCTCACCTTCCCCTCCTCATCAAGTAACCATCAATGCCATCCTTCTGTTTTATTTCCCCAAAGCACTCAAAATAGCTTGAATGTGTATGTTTTATATCTGCACTTCACAAGAGAAGGAAAACTCACTTTGGCAGGCTAGTCTGGGCACTGCCGCAGACATGCAGGTGAATATACCTCTAAGAAAGACCTTGAATCTCTCTTCTCTGTGAGGCGGGCAGTGAAGGGGGATGTAATCTGGCTTGCTTCCAAGGGGTCTGTCCTCAATGTTGCATTTCATGTTTGAAATGAACCTTGTTGCAGCCTCACTGGGAGCCCTGCACCAACTTCTGGGGGTGCAGTGCAGGTGTTCCTCTGAAGTTCTCTGTGCCTGTCTGTTCATTTTGGAGGGGAAGATGTTATGGTTTTTGGGTTCTGTTCCAAGTGTTCACATTGCCTCATCTGAGCCTGGAAATTAACAGATACCCCAGGAGCCCTTGTCACTAGTGCCCCAGAAATTCCCCTTGCCCTGGTCTCTGGGTGGGTCTCTTGATCCATGGGTCTCTGGTTACTTTCTTTCTTGGTTTGTTCCCCCACAGTCAAGGAGCACAAGTTCCAGGGCTTCCAGAGAAGCCTGAGAGGTGAAGACTGCCTACAGTTTTCTTTTCTCTCCTCTCACTGCTCCCTTGGTATAGAATCTAGTTGAGAAAAATGTTTCCTTCAAAATGTTAAAATCATTACTGTGTGTCTTCTGTGTTTTCTAGTTCCCCTGGAAACTTGTGACTCTGCTTTTGTTCTCTGGTTTCTGAAAGGCTGCAGAGGTGCAACTGTGGGTAGGCCTTTCTGTAACCCAGCATTGTATGCAAAACATGCGTCCTACATTCCTCTGAAATTTTCTTGAATTATTTCTTGGATGATTTCTTTCTATTTTCTCTTTCTTTAGCTGTTATTACAGATGTTGGATCTTTTGAATGCATATTTCAATGTTCTTACCTTTCTTTTCTTATTTTCCTTTCCTTTATCCTTTTGCTCTATTTTATGGGAGATTTTCTCCAATTTGCCTTCTAATACATCTATTCTTTTTTTTTTTTAAATAGCTTCTTCCTGCTTTTACTTTCTAAAACTCTTTTAGTTCCCTATTCTTTATATATCCCCTTTAATAGTGCTTTGTGGATATAATAGCTCATCTTCTTGAGACTATTAATAATAATTTAAAAGGTTTTCTTCACCTTGTATGGTCTGTTTCTGCGCACTATATTTTACTTTTTACTCATTTACTTTGTTCTCATGATTTCATGTTAGAGGTGTCCCTGATCTGTGCTTCACCAGATCATTTATTATCAGAATGTGGAGTTACAGTTGCCAGATCTCCCAGGGTCACTGGTTGGGAGCTCCACCCACATTAGTGTCAGTAGCTTCAGGTCTTTTTTTTTTTTTTAGAGACTAGGTCTTGCTATGTTGCCCAGGGTACTCTTAAGCCTGCGGACTCAAGTGATTCCTAGCTTCAGCCTTCTAAGTAGCTGGGATTACAGGCATGCACCACTACACCTGGCTAATTTGAGGTCTTTTCATGTGGTGCAGGTCAGATTTCCTAGAAAGGCTCTTTCAGGCTCCTACTTCGAGGAACTGAAGCCCTTTGAGCAGTGTCTATAAGTTTTGATAGTTCCCTGCCTTTCACAGTCCAGAGAATAAACTCTGGACTTTGGAAGGAAATAAGAAATTTTACCCAACAGCCTGGAGTGAGGTTGAGGATACAGATTCCTAGATGTTTTCAAAAGACCTTGCTCTGTTTTACTCCCAGTCCTCCCCATTTGCAGCTATACCTGTGGTTTCACATTCCTGAGGCTTTGATGGGTTCTGGGGTGAGAACAGACTTAAGTCTTTTTTAGAGACTCAAACAAGTGACTTCTCTCTCTAAGACCTTGTGCACAGGCATCACCCCCCCCCCACCAGTTTGTTACTTCTAAAATCATACTGCTGTCATTTCCTCCCTTGTTATCCTCCCTGTTGAGTTGACATCTTTAAAAAAATGTGTTTGCTGTGGTTTGAAGGGTGGCTGGAAGTACAATTAAAAATGGATGTTCAATCTGTCACGTTGTCTCCTCATCTTGCAAATGAGGGGTTAGAGATGAAAATTAGGGTCTTTCCATGGAAATGGATAGTGAGTGCACACCTGAACCCCAATTTATGTTCATGGAGGTCATCACTTTATGAAGACCACCACCTCCTATTGTGGAACTGAATAGGCTTAAAACACCTCCTGTCATTCCTAGCAGCTAGACTGAGTCTATACCCAAACCCAGCAAATAAAATGCTCATTACCCCAGATCTGGTTTGAAGCCAGGGAGCAAAAAAACAGGGTCAGGGATAATCCTCTGGGATAGACTGGTAGCAGGGGCCACTCTGTGTCCCATGTGAACTGTGAGGGCCAATATTCAGGCTATAGACACGTGGTCCTCATTGACTGGGTTCTCATCAAGATTTGGGCCATGAATAGCAAGAACCCTGAATAATACACACAACTGACTAGTGGCAGGCTTGGGGTTGGAGTGGAAGTTTCCTTCCATGTGTCCTTCCCATGCTGTCAGATCCTACTCAGCCCTCGAAACTGCAGCTGGAACTACTGCCCCTGCCCTCCCCTCTCCCCAACAAAAGGACCTCTTCCCCACCTACAATTTTCTCACAGTTTCTGTCTCCTGACTGACATTCTCCTGACCTTCCCGGTTCTTGACCTTATTGACAAGCAAACCCCTCTTTGTGACAATCAGCATGTCCTCAGCAAAAATCAGATGGGTCTGTATATTCATCTACTCTGCTCATAGTCCTGCTGTTTTAGCCATATACAGACCCTTTAACACATCCTAGCCTTTGATCACCAAAGTCATCTCAAATCATTATTTAAATATTTTCAAATTCATCACGAGTTTCATATGTTTATACCTTCTTCTTCTCACTAGAAATGTAAATGCCTCATTCCTTCACAGCAGAGTACAGGGCCAGGCAACATGTAAAATGTTCAATAAATGTTCAGAACATTTCCCTGTTCTGTCAAGGAAATAAGGTACTTATGTACTCATGTATGATTTACAGACATGAACGTTGGTAGTGAAGAATATTCTCCCTTACCTGAGCTAAGTTTTCTATTCGTTTTTATTGTAAAAACAATAAAACATGAAAGAAATGTTGGACAAAAGAGAAGGGGAAATCACCCTTAATTGTATGTGGCATAACTATTTTCATTTGTGTGTGTGTTTGTGTGTTGCCTTCAAGCCTTTTCTTTAAGTGTTCACATGTTTGCAAAGCTCTAATCCCATAAAATTCCAACTCAAAAACCACTTTCCAGGGCAGTTTTCTCACCCCAACAACTAGTGCGCTCTTTGTCCCTGCCAGTCTCAGTCCCCAGTTTTCTCAGCCGGGGTTCACACCTTTCCCAAGGCAGGCATGAGTGGAGGGTTTGGGGGGACAGGAATGTCATTCCCTGGTTTCCACCTCTCAAATACAGGGCAGGGCACACGGTGGCCACTTCTCACAGCCATGCTTTTGTATTCTGTGCTCTCACTGCATATTTGAACAGACGCCTGTCCCCCGACAATGCTCTGTAATTTTCATAATGATCTTTTTTAACGGGTCCAGAATACTTCATCAAGTGAAATGTTTCATAATTTAGTTAACCGGTCCTCTATTGGGGAACATTTGGGTTGTTTCCAAGTTTTGGTTTTTTTTTGATTCTTTCACAAATAATATTGCAACAATTCTTCTTACCACTACAGTTTATTTCTCCTTTTGAGTAAATTCATGTAATCTCTGATCAAGTGGGTCCCTGGTTCTTCAGTCCCTTTCAACCTGGCAACTTCACTTGGTAGCGCAGGCGTTCCTTTAGCCTGTCTTCCTTCAGCATAAACACATCCCATGATCTGTCTCTCCTGCTCTGGGGAGAAGTCAGGGGTGGAATTGCCTCATTCGATTAATGTTTCTTAAAGTGCTAGTTAGCTAGCTTTGTCTAGATCCTGGTACAAAATTTGGCATATCTGAGATGCTTACAGTGTTCACCTCATGTGTCTGCCTGCCCTAATCTGTGCCCCTTTCTCTGGAGTCAACCCATTAATTTCCTCACAGGGAAAACATCCCACCTGCCTGCACTTTCTGTGGTCCTGATGTGATTTTTGATATGAGGGGTAGACCTGGGCTCAGGCTAGCCCAGAGTGCTGCCTCCCTGCCCAAAGGGATTGGTAAAAGCAGGGTAAAAGCCATGAGTTGTAACCTTGGAACTTTTGCCAGAGGTGCTATTTCTTCCTCTACAACTGAGAAGATGACATAGTCTTGATGATGCAACATTGACGATGAGGGTGTGACACCGGCACTGCCGGCTGCCATGTTGCCATGGCACAGGGACACCTCACCTGAGAATGGTGTTAGTGAAAGGTGAGATTTTTTTTTAATTGAAGTAACATTGATTATAACTATAATCATCGTTGGAGAACATTCTTTCATTTATTCCTTATGCATCTATTTGTTAGACTCCACCCAGTGCTGAGCCTGTTCTGGCCCTGGCAGGTAACAGCCCTGAACAAGGAAGCGTGTCCATTTTAATTGGCACTCCAGCCCACAGCTGACATTTGAGCAGGGACTTGGATGACACCAGGGGAGCACTACCAAGAAACGCCACCCAAGGTGGAACAGGAGATGGTACGCAGATTTTTATTTGAAGTTTTTTAAATTGTGATAAAATCCATATGTAATATACGAATTGACACTGCAATCTTTTGGGTATGTGCAGTTGAGTGAATGCACAGGTTTTGAAGACATTTTTGAACATTTGAATCTTACAGTTCTTGAAGCAGTATCTTCTGATTTTTCAGTTTTGGAAGACAATAGTCACCCCATCCTGTTCAGTTTGAACCAGACCTTCTGCCACTGGCTCCCAAAACCTTGCACAATCTGTGTTAAGTGAGCAAGCAAGTAAGTGAGTAAACAGGAACCAGAAATCTCTAGAAACATACACTTCCTCCAGCAACAAATCAGTAGCTTCTGTCCCTGCAGCCTCATCAGCGCCGGGTGTTATCATCAAACCACTATCAAGCCTAGAATATAAAATATGGGGCGGAGACAACTGATCCAAGGAGAGAGAACTGGGATCCAGCCTTGCCTCTCTTCCACAGAGTTCTCAACACTCATCCTCACACAAATGGGCTGGGGCTGCTTTGTCCTTTGTTCAGAGCTGTTGCCTTATGGTAGGTTATGACATTTCCACCTGGAGATGTCTCGCTTATTGCTCTGGGGACATTTTTATTTTTTTATTTAAAGAGAATTTTCATGGCAGTCTGTGCCACCAAGGGCTGTCAGGAGCCCCTGGCAATATGATTCTGTCTGAAGAACAAAGAGGCAAATTTGCAGGAGATCAAATGCAAAGGCTTCATGAGAGAAGGAGAGAGCTGGCAGTCACAGATGAAAACGGTGGGGCTTCTAGCCCAGCTCTGTGTGTTTTGCTGAGATCTGAGCGTCATAAATAATGGAGGATCCACATATACTCTGGGGTGCATAATGGCTGGGGGATGTAGGAAGGGGGGGCCCCCCCACCTTGCCGAAGACATCACTTTGCCATGAGGAGTGGGGCTGGCTGCAGCCCCTCTGGACAGGGTCAGCACAAATAAATAGAATGGTCAAGAGAAGGAGGGTGGAACTGAAGGGCCTGAGAGCTAGAGCACCGTCCCTGCAGCTGCCACCTCAGTGTGACAGAAGCTCAGGCACAGGGAAAACACCGATCCTGTTACCAGCTCTGCAAAGTGGAGTCCAGGTAACCTTAAAGATTTTAGTGGGATGCAGGATGCCTGCTCTGCCAGGCCCCATTTGGAAGTGGTTGCTCTGAGCCCCTTCTCCTGGCTCATTCTCAATGACTTGCTTAAACTTACTGGCCCAGTACTCCTCCCAGGTCCCCAAACCCAGGTCCCTATACCCACTCCTCTTGCCCAGTGCCTCTACCTACGCACCCCTGCTCTACACTCAAACCTCCGCTCCTCCCCACACTCCTCCCAGCCTACCCTTTCTATGCCCCTTCCCCAGCACAGGCTCTCTTCTCCCCTCTGCCTTCTGCCAAGAGTCTTCCTTCTTACCTCCTGGAGCTCTCAGACCTCTGGCTCAGTTGCCCCACATTATTTCCACAATCTGCCTTCCCAGTGGGTCCTCACCAGGACCACAGATCCTTCTCTCTGTAGCTCCAAGGCATCTGGTTCCCACCTCCACCCCATTCTGGGTAGCACTGCCCCTGTGGCCATGGCCGGTCCTCTAGGTGTAGACTCCTCGTTCTCTTGGGCCACTCAGTACCAAAGCTTTTTCCTGATAAGGGAAATCCAGCCTTCCTTTGTATAAACAGAAATCCAGACGTCTGCTCTCTGGGTCTTTCTGATACTAGGACAGCTGTCAGTCACACCAGCTCAACTGGCCAGGGTCACCAAGAACCAGGGACCGTGCAGAACCCAGGATCTGCTCTGTAGGTGGGTGGTGGCAGCACTGGCAGCAAGCACAGCCTTGTGTAGCTGCCAGAGGCCGCAGGGACAGGACCCAGGACCTTGGTCAAAGCCAAGGGCAAGGGTCGTGGTGTCTCCAAGGGCTTCCTCCTGGATCTTTAGCCTCTAGGTAGGATGCCTGAGCCTCCCCTGCATCTGTGAGGCCCAAATGCCCCATCATCATACCTGCCTTGTTTATAGCAGCCAGGTATTGTTTCCAATTAATTCAGTTCTATTAAATTAAAAGATCCTGGCTTGTCCATCATCTTTTTCAATGTTCGTGTTTCCCCATTATCCCATCATCCCTTCACATTGCATTTAGTAAGTTTTAAAGCCTAGAACTACATAAAGCAAACTATGAAGTCGATTAAAAGTTCTCAGAAATCCAGAAGCCACAAAACAGAAGTTATCTATCAAAATTGTGAATGAATTTATTCTTTGACCCAACAATCTCGCTTTGGAAATTGTCCTTCTCCTTCCTATTGAATTACTGTAGCCTGGGGAATAGTTGAGTGGGCCATGGATGGTAATCTTAGTGATCAGGAAGGCCTGAGAAGTGAATGTGTAGATTCTACTTATACAGAGCTTTCTAAACTGGACAGAAAAAAGTGTCCTCACCTTCCTCCTGTTTTTTCCTTCCAGCCAAATATTCCTTGTCTGGGAGATTGGAGCTCATGAGGTTTCCCCTCTTGGCAGACACCCAAGCAGCTTTCCATCTTTTGTTGGTACTACGCAGTGAATGCCCTCATAGCTACACTGTCTGTGCAAAGTGGAGCACTTATCAAGTCAGAAAGTAAGACACAGAACAGTCTGCAGATATGTCATGTTTTTCTCAGGAAAGAGGGAAAATAAGAATCTGTTATACTCCCAAAAGACACTTTGGATAGATCCAAAGCTAATCCTTAACACACCTGCCTCCAGTGGTGGTTGGGAGGCTGAGGTAGCAGATCACATCCCTGTTCACCTGTGAGCCTTGTTTTGCTTTTGGAACCACAGGATTAAGTTGCATGACAGCAACAATGAGAACCGAAAGAAAGTGTGGCAATGACTCAGATGTAGCCCCGAGGTGGCACTGATGCTTGAATCTGGGGCCTCCTCCATGTTGTGACTTTGGACCAGGCTGTTCATGCACTGGAGCCAACAGGGAGCCTGGGGTAGGGCAGGGGTGGCCCCTGCAAACGCTGAGCCCTGCTGGGCAGTTGCCTGTGACTGCTCCAACACAAAAACCTGCCCAGTAACCTCAGGTGTGGAAGAGAAGACCTCCCCGAGGCTAAACATCTGAGTCCTTCCCTTCCAAGAGAAGACTCAGAGGGCCACCAGGTTAGGGAGCTGTGCTATGACAGGCCATGGTGGCTGGTCCCCATCTCATGCAGACATCATCTGCCAGCGACACCCTGACCTGTCCCCTACAGAGGGACCCAGTAGAGCAGGCAGCTCATACCTTTGTCTCCGGACCTTGCAGCTGATAGGGACTGACTGAGAACACCTTAAAAACCTCTGCAGCTGGAATGAAGGCCTTGGGTTTTAGGGAGAGAGCAGAGGCAACAGCGGGTACTGGGGGAGGGATGCGCACTGCCAGGTTTGTCTCCAACTGCCTTTGTTCGTGAATAAACACTCCAAGGCTGCCTCCCCCCGACCTGAAAGCTGCTTCTGCTGGGGAGAGAAATCGTATACAATCTCTGCTTTAGATGTACAAAAAGTCTGAAATTGCTTGGAGACCAGGCGGAGGGAGGCTGGGCGAGGCTGGGGGGATCTGGGCGGGTAATTGCGGGTCATCTATCTGCTTCTGTCAGCATGGCTTGCTTGGCGAGCTTTGCAGAAAGGACTCCGTGAATTTGCCTTTTACCCCCATTTTGTACTACTTACTCTTTCCTCAACTTTAAAACCCTTTTCCTAAAGCTGCCCTCAAGCATAATGAGTAGGAGATATTTGGAGCTAGTAAGGACCCCAAAATGATGCACATGCCCTTTCTGGGGTCCCTGAGATGGATGTACACCTGGCAGAAATCTGCTTGGCGGGTGTGGGGAGGTTACACTGGACCTCTGTGTGTCTCTGCACACAGCATATAGGGGTCTCAGTGATTCCCTTCTCCACCCTTTTCAGGCCAGTGGCCCCTTCATAGGACCTTAAGGGATAAGACCCATCAGACCCCCCCCTCAGCCTCACCAGCACCCATATGAGTTCCTTGGGGTAGCCCTCCAGCACCCCTTAAGTCAGCTCTGCCTGCCATACAGTCCTTGAATTGAAGATAGGTGTGGGGGGACAGGAGGCAAGGCCATGCAGTGATTGGGACACATTGGGGTGACCAGCCTAGCTCCTGGAGAGGGTACAGGGTCAGAGTGACATGTGTCCTAAAATAGCTAGTGAAGCCAGTGTCCTGCTGTCCTGGGGGGCACCTGCAGGAGGGGGTGGTTCTTCCTGAGTGTGACACAAAAGTCCGGGGGGAAGGTGATGGTACTGGCCTTACTCACCGAGGGACCAGGGACACTAGCAGCAGGACTCCAGGAGAGACTTGCACCCCAGGACCATGGGGGCCACCAAGCCCATGGCACTGGCTCTGTCTCAAAACTCCTTCAGGCGCGGCTCCTCATTGTACCGCAACAGCAGAGGGGTTGGGTCTGGCTGGCTCAAAGCCCGCCAGGCTTGGCGATTGTCACCTCCTTAGGCTGACTTGACACTGGGTCAGGCTCAGTGCTCTGCAGGTGGGACTGTTTACCAAGGACCACCCACTTGAGTATGAAGGTCCCCGTTGGAGATGGTGCTGGAAACTTTAGTCAAAAAGCCCCCTACAGACCACAGAGACCCTGCTACTTTTCTTGCTACTTCAAAGTGGTGCCCAGAGAAGTTAAGGAACTCTCCTGGAGTCACACAGAGCTGGGGCAACCCCAAATGGGAAAGTGGCCACAGAGCTGCCTATCATTAAGGGTACTGGAGTTGGCCCCAGGGTGTGGGGGTGGGGTGGGGACAGCAGGTCTGGCCCCCTTGGTCTGGAAGGTGCCAGAGGTGGAAGGAGACGCCTGATGTGTTGCTGCACCCTTTCTCCTTGGCTGAAGTGGCTGCAGTCCTGGGCTTCTCCCAGTGGAGAGGCCAGGGTGGTGAGTATCTGTCAGCCCCTGGACATGTCTCCAACAGGGATTCTAGAACTATTGATGGGGCCACCTCTCCAGCCCCCTTCTCTGCCCAGGAGGCCTGCATGGGTCAGGATGGGATGGTAAGTAGGGGTGAACCCCAGGGCAGTGCACTTAGTCATACTCATTCCCTGTGGCTGGCAGGAGAGGTGGGGTGGTGCATATTCCTCCCCAGGGGAATGGTCATGTCACAGTGGTCCAGCCTGCAGAGATGTGAGTGGCCTGGTCCTGATGCAGTGGGGAGTGCAGCCCTTGCTAGAGCACTCCATCACTTTTCTGGAGGTAGAGCTTGCCAACTCTGATGCCCACAGACACTCTAGGAGGGAGGTAGCTGGTGGCAGACCAGCCGATGCTTGCCTGATGGTATACGTGACAACAGGCCCAGCATGGGTGACCATGCTAAGTCTGAAGCAGAACTGGAAACCTGGTCCATGATCCCCCATGAGTCTCCGAAGAACAGATTCCTCAGGCGCCATCTGGCCTAGGTCTTTGGTAAGGTGGGGGTTGAATTATGGTGGGGGGGAGGCACCCAGATTATTCATGTTGCACCACCAGTGTATTGAGGTCTCTTTCTTCCACCTTCCCGGGGGGGGGGGGGCGGGAAGGAAGGTGCTGGGCATTGCCTTCCTACCTCTCGCATGCTGCATCCCCTCAGTCCCTCTTGCCCTTTCCTTCCTAGAAGGTCAGGATGGAATGATGGGAAGTGGACCCCAAACATGGCTGGTCCACTGGCTCCCCACCCTCCTCAGTGGACCAGCTTTAGGTCTTGATCAGGGCAGGGCTCTGGGCACTATGGAATTTCTGGTCCTTCCATTGAGCCCTGGGCTTCAGACCGCTTTGCCTACTTGCTTCTCCCCAGGAGTATCCTTTGGCAGATAACTTGGCAGGTTATGGAAGCAGGACACTCACCTTCATGGCCACAGTATTCATCTAAGTCACAGAGTCCCTGCGCATATATTGAGCCTCAAATCCATACAGTACAAGTTACCCCAGGAGTGAGGCAAAGACACCAGAATGGCTTCTGCCCTGATGACAGGAAAGGAAGGTGTGCAGTCAGGCTGGCTAACCTGAGTCTCTTGTTAACAAGCCCCAGAATCAGAGCCCAGACAAGGCAATGAGAAGACTCAGAGAGATGCTCTGTCAGGATGGATACTAGAAGATGTTCATCACTCACCATTAGCTATCGTCAGCCTCACCTGGCTCTTTCTCTTCCACTCCCTGAGGGCTTTCTAAGCAATCCCTATTAGTTCCAACCTCAGGTTCTGTCCAGACCCCACCCCATAACCTTTCACACCTCCCTTCTGCTCTCTGCTCTGTCCTGTCACCTGGCCCCTTGCAGGCGTGCTCCCCTTTAGAACCTCTGCCTTGACCGTTCTCTTTATTAGGAAGGTTCTCCCCACATGTCTCCATGAACTTATCTAAGAGCCCTTCCCAGAGCACCCCATAGGAAAAGGGAGGGCCTCCATCCCAACCCCTGACCCCACTACTCCCCTCACCTTATTCTTCATAGCACTTCACTACCTACCCTTTACCAGTTTATTATTTCTCAACTTCACCTCTGATGTAGGTGACTATAGAAATGAAGCCCTTTTTTTTTTGGTTCTCTGGCCTGTCCATAACATTTAGAACATGGCCTGACACATGGTAGGACATCTATAGACTTGTGGTGAATGAATGAATGGTTAAATTCAAGCATTTAAATCACCCAGTTTCTATAACACTTTGGAGATATTTCCCGCATTATTAACATGAGTCTCACTGGGCCGTCTGAGCTCCTTTGCCAGTGGGGATCCAAGGAGGCAAGGAATTCTGGGTAGACCCTTGCACCTGGAGAGCCTGGGAGGGGGGCCCAGGTGGGGTTTTACCCCCATCCACCAGCAGAAGGTTGCATGGGGCAGCCATTTGCAGCCCAAATGGGCTGAGGCATGGTTCGATCAAGCCCCTACCCCAAGGGGGCTTGAGACTGCACCTGCCTGGCTATCTGGGTCACACTCCCACACAGGGAGGACCGGCTCATAGGCGGGGGCAGGGGGAAGGGAGAAAATGCCCCTTCCATTTCACTCTCACTCCAGCTAATCTTCAGGATGAGGAAGAACATAAATAATACAAACCCCATCATAGAACGGGCAAGGGACCAGGTAAAAATCCAGCCCACAAGTCTGAGCTGGACACAGGAGATGGAATATTGAGAGAACCAGTGCATGCGAGACTGGAGAAACAACTGTGGAAACACGAGTTCACAAATGCACACCTACACACTCACAGGGTATGCAAAAGCCAAGACCTCATTTCTGAGATGCCAGCTAGGAGAGCAAGGCACCCCCCCCCCAACACATACCACAGTAGAGAAAAGTCAAAGAATGGGGGCATTGGCCCCACAACAAAGCTGCAAACTGAGGCAGAGGAGATGATCTGCAATGGCCATTCACAGATGCCTATATCCAAAAAGAAACTTCTTCACTGACACTGGCTAGGGGTGAGGCCCCCTAAACCAGATGCCAGACCAAAAGGTAAAGCAGCAAAACAACAGAGAACAGAGTGGAGATGACAGCCTGCAATGAGAAAACATGGACAGACCACGAATAAATATAGACTAGCTGCCCAACGCAAGGTTAACACTGAAAACCTACGAGCACGGTTTGCCTGGTCCCAAGAACACAGTCTCTCACCCAATGAAAGGACACTGTTGCAGGAAAGAAAGAGACTAATGAACTTAGCACAGACTAGCAAATAACAAAGAAAGGGGTTTGAGTGAATGAAGGGGGTGCTAGAGGGGGAGGGAGGTATCCCAAAAATAATTCAGGGTTGTGAATTAAAGAATAAAAATAAATAAAATTTAAAAAAATCTATTTACTCTCCTCTCCAAAAAAATTAATGAGTCTCAAAAAATTAGTGTTTGCA
Source organism: Uropsilus gracilis (assembly GCA_004024945.1). NCBI lineage: Eukaryota > Metazoa > Chordata > Mammalia > Eulipotyphla > Talpidae > Uropsilus > Uropsilus gracilis. The sequence continues at coordinate 74,795 of PVHY01002603.1, read as the reverse complement.
TGAGATTTTCTTGCCATCTAAAAGCATTGGAGGCTGAGCATGACTATAGGTAGCTGAATTCAAGGGTGCTGGGGAAGATGATAGAGTTAACATGCCTGTGGTAAGTGCCTGGGACCAAGAATGTTCCCTTTCAGGGATGGGGATGTGGAGGTTGCTGTGAGTTCCAAAGAAGAGGCAGCATTTGCTGGGCACAGTGGCTCGTGCCTCGTAAGCTTCAGCCTATGAAGCAACTGGGGCTAGGGATCACAGTTTGAGTCCCGCTCAGGGCAACACAGCGAGACCTAGTCCCAAAACATAGCTGGGTGTGGTGGCATGTGCCTGTAATCCCAGCTACCTGGGAAGCTGAGGCTGGGGATTGCTTGAGTTGGTGGTACCCTGGGCAACATGTGCCTGTGGTTCCATGGGCAAAAATATCGAGACCTACCTAGTCTCAAAAAAGAAAAAAAAAAGAAGAAGAAGAAGAAGAGGCAGCATTATCTATGGCCCTGGAAGTCAGAACAAGGTATCACAGAATTCTGGGTCCAAGGGGATCTCAGTGCAGAAATAACTCTACAATGTGACACGAGGGATCTTCAGGAAGGGTGTTGTGGGATGAGTAGAAGCCACTAAGCCAACTAGAAGAAAGAAAGTGAGGAAAAGGAAATGTAACAGACACAAATACAGGGTCAGAGTATATTGGCTGACAGTCCTCTGCCTGGAACTTTGTAGGTTCCATGTGCAAAAAGAGCATGGATCAGCAACTTTGGATTAAACAAGGTGAAATGTGAAGACTTGTCAGAGCCTTTAATGTACAGTGTCCACTGGGGCACCCAGGACAGCACATAATATGCCTCCTTTCCATGATTACTTACTTCATAGAGGACTCTAAGGGCTCAGAGGCCCATCTAACTTACCTTCAAAGTCACTAATCAGCAAAGGGGCTCAGGGCAACCAAGAGAGGGGTTTGGGATGGGGTAGAAGGAGGAGAGATGCTCTTGTTGATGACACTAAGGCCCATCTGTCAATTCTTTGACATGAAATGATCTGCGAAAGAGTTTGGAATTATTCTATAGAAGATGATACTGATGATAAATTTGTATTTGATTTGGATCTGTTTAGTCACGCCAACACAAGGAATGCTGTCGGGATGGTAAAGAGATTTCAGTGAAGAGGATGACCTGACACTGGGTCAAACTGGAGCTAGTGTGCCTAGCTAGGAAGGGAAAGGCTATACTGCACATCTACCAGAAGCACTCATTCTAGAAACTAGAACATGAACAGTACCTCCTGGAGTTGTGCAGTGGCAGCTGTGGCCGCCCTGCTCACTCAGCTGCATGAATCGGGGCCCTGTGAGAAGGTGTTATAGACCGTGTTCATTTTTAGTAGAACTAGTGAAACCAGCAGCTCCCTGGAATGTGGATGGGCTGCACGGTCACTTAGTCAACAATAAGTGAGCAGAAGTCCGATGTGGTGGCATGCTGGGCTGTATGTGCCCACGTGCTCTTCTCTCCTACCACTGGAAAGGCCATGGACCACATGGGCCCCAACACAATGGAGGCACTTCCATCAGCCCGGGTCCCTAAGTGCCTGGAGACAGTCCCTGGGCCACACTGGCTGTGCCATGTGAGAAAGAAAGAAACACCCATGTATAAGCCCTTGAGGCTTGGAGGTGTTTGCTGGTTCTGAGTCTGGCTTGTTCTGACTTAAATGGAAGGTGTTACCTTCACCTCCAGTTGTGAAGAGAAACCTTCCAGTCTTAAGTCTTAAGTGTGGCTTAATGGCCACTGGTCTGCAACCCACCACAGAGCCTAGGCCTCAGGCCCTTAAAGAACTGTCCATCGAACACAGCTCACTCATTTATTTTACACCTTCCTAGACAGTCTCATAAGCTTGTGGGTATGTTGGGACAGGACAAGACTCTGGTTTATGATTAACCAGAAGAGAGAAGGCAGCACTGTGGCTCTTCTTAGAGACACTGACAGCACAGGGGAGATGGGAGAAGGGCCTGTGATCCCCCACTGTGAGATCCCCAACTGGGAACACACTGACTGAATCAGCCTTGAGGGATACAGGAAATGGTGATTAAGAAACCAGCTCCACTGCCAGTTGTGTGACCTTGAGCAAGCTGCCTCAAACCTCACCTAACAGAGCCTCTGTTGCCTTGTGGGGAATTTAGGGTCATCATAATAACCACCTCTCAGGGTTGACAGGGGAGTGAAGTACACCTCTACTTAGAGGAAAGGCTCACTCACTACTAGCTCTTGAGGTTCTCTGTCTCTATGTCTGGCCAGGCAGCAGCACAGAGTTGGCTCCTGGCATGTCCCCTTCATTCGCCTCAGAAGGTTCACCCTGGGAAGGGGCGCAGATTGGCTGTCTCCCATCTCCACTCCCAGCCAGTAGCAGGCTCTCTGCATTCCTTTCCTGGGGTAGATATTATAAATTAACACAAACTTGGTGACTTTTCCCCTCAGCTTTTAAAACTGCGATAAAAAAAAAAAGCTTATCACCTAAAATGCACCATCTTAACCATTTTTAAGTGCCTAGTTGAGTCATGAGAAGGACCTTCACATTGTTATAAAACAGATCTCCAGAAGTTTGTCCATCTTGCAACAGAAACTCTAGATCTTGGTGAAACTGAAAGCAACACATATTCATTCTCTCACATTTCTGGAGGTCAGAAGTCCAAGATCAGTCTGAGAGGGTTAAAGTTGGGTGCCGGCAGGGCTGACTGGGGTTCTTGGGGTGAATCTACTTCCTTGATTTTTTCCAGTTTTGGAGGATCACCATTATTCTATAGATTGTGGCCCCTTCCTCATATTGCCCAATTCTTACTTCTGTTTTCACATCTCCCACTACTGTGTCAACCTTCCTGTCTCTCTCTTATGAGGAAGCTCTGACTGCATGGTGGTGCTACCTGGAAGATTCAGATCAGCCACCCCATCTCAAGAGCTGAAAGTTAATCACGTCTCCAAAATCCCTTTGGCTGTGGAGGGTCACCACTTCCAGAAGTGAGAGCCAGGTCCCTCGGTGGGAGACACTATTCAGCTGTTGCCCTGGCCATTTCAGTCAGCACAGGGCCTGGATGCCTGCCTTGGCAGCCTGGAGGAGTAGAACTGGGAGAAAGCAGTGGAATTAGGGACTTAGGACAGCAGAGCCACGGGACCCTCCCCCACTCTCAGTTTCCTCATGTGATCATGTCTCCCTCACAACAATAACTGAGTATGCCAACAAAGTACTGAGGATAGAGACAAAAATTGCTTCTTTCATGATGTGTTTGTTCTAGTGCAGGAGATGGGAAAGAAGACAAATACCTGGAAGGAAAGGCAGGGAAGTGCTAAGGTGTAGGAGGTAAGGGTGGGGGAGGAAGACTGGGTGTGGAAATTCAGTCTACATACGCATACCTAACTGCTGTCCTGGAGTACCTCCTGCTTCAGTGAAGGGACAAACCAAGGAGTAAACGGATGGGACAAGTTCAGAGAATGATAGGGTTCTGCTGAAATGAGACGGTGATCTGGGTAAAAGAGTCACAGGGCCTCTTCTGCTGGGGCAGTCACGGAGGGCTTCTGGAAGGAAGTAAAGACTGAGAGAGAGTTAACAGGTGAAGATCTCGGGGAAGACGGAAGGTGGAGAGTTCAGAGAGCAAGGGTTTTAAACCAAGGAGACAGCAAAGGCAAGGTGAAGGTGATGCACTTACGAACACAGTGTCTGTGCTGCAGATGCTCGGCAGCGTTGTCAGGACAAGGACAGGGCAGGGCAAGGGGTGCACCTGGGACAGGGTGGCAATCAAAGGCTTCACTTGCATGGGCCAGCTGTATGGCCAGCACTACTGAGCAGTTGGTCCCAGTAGTAGGCTTGCTGGTCAGACCCAGGAGAAAGGCCTGACCACACCTGGTAGCCACCTTAGAATGAGCAGAGCCCTAAAGCCCAGCAGGAACCACCAGACTTGGATCGCCCCCCCCCCCACTCCTCCACCCCCCAGAAGGGAGGCTGCCTTGGGTCCTGCTACTCCAGAGCGGAGCCCTGTTCCCTCATGCCGCCTGGTTTCTTAACGAGACCATCTGTCTGGCTTTCCTCACTCGGCTGAGCCTGATGGGGCCATCGATCTCCCCCTTCCCCATCCCCCATCTGTCTGTCTGTCACCTCCGGGACCCCTTGCCACTCCCACAGGCCTCTGAAGGGGCCCCTGGCAGGTTTGGCCTCTGGCCTTCGTGTTTATTCTTCTCATCTGGCCACATCTGGCCTCCGCGCTGAGTCACTCGCTCCATCTGCCTGTCCTCGCTGTTGGACAGCGGCCGGCTCTTCCTGGCTCTCCCGGCGCCACGTGGCAGCCCACGCATGCAGCGGGTGCCAGGGTCTGCACACGCGTGGGGAAGTGACTCTAAGGAACTCTGTGCCAGCTTGCGTGCTGGGAGAGGGGGTGAAGGCCCACTTCTGGAGCCCTTGAGTCCCCGGCTGCCCCTGAAGATCAGGTGACCCACTTGCTGAGTCTCACAGAAGGTGGGGCTCCCTCTTTCTGGTCCAAAGGCTACAGTGCCCCCCCCCCCCGGGCAGAATACAAAATGCAGGAATTAACTCCAGCCTTGCTCCTTACCAGAGTCTTTTCAACTTTGCACAGGAGCATGGAGATGACAGAAGGATAGAGCTCTCTGGCTGGGGTGCAGTCCCAGCAGGGCAGTTTCCAGGACTGGACCTCTGAATTTGCATGGGTCACTTAGTCCTTCCAAATCTTTCTTCACTTTTTTTGGAAAATAAACAGGTTGCTTCTAAGTGAATATAAACGGATGCTTATCATGTACTACCATGTATCCCCACGGGTCACAATCCAGAAGAGGGCACATGACCAAGGATTAACCAATCAGAGCATTGCAAGTTCTGCCTCCTTCATCAGTGATTAGCTCAGGAAAACGTGGGCACCGAGCAGGGCGCATCAGAGCCAGGAACTTTGCTGGAACTTTCCTAAAGAAGGGGTGCCTCTCTGCCCGGGGTCTGGCAGCTCCTCAGTGGTGAAGCTAGCTTGTGAGGGGAACCAGCACAAAGGAAAGCAGAGCTAAAACTTGCAAAAGGCAAGCAGTACCCCGCAGGTCTAAGTGGGCCTGACACCAGACCCACTTCCAGATTTTCCCATCAGCATTGCCGCTGCTTTCCCGGTTACTACAGAGTTTGAGTTAAGTTGTGTCACTTGCAACCAGAGCCTTATGTGACAGATTCTCAAAAGGGTCTGACACCTGCCTGATACTTGTAGGCACTCAACAAATATTTATTTTAAAGTAAGATCTTTGTGAGTGGAAAAAGCCAGTCTCAAGCGATAACATGGCATATGGTACCACTTATATAACTTTCTCCCCACGGCAGTTACAGAGATGGCACATTAGCAATTGCCAGAGGTCAGGGGCAGGAGGGTGTGGCGGCGGATTTGACAGTGAAGTGGTAGCATGAGGGACATTGTCGTGGTGATGGAACAGCTTTGTGCCGGGGTGCTGATACTTTGTACCAGTGCCAGTCTCCTGGCAATGTGCAGTTCAGTCATAGTGTCATTTTTTGGGGAAGCTTAGTTAAGGGCATATGGGGCCTCTGAGCTCAATCTTTGCAGCTTCCTCTGAATCTGTAATAATTCCAAACTGACAAGTTATGAAGTTCTTTGCAGACTGTCACAAACCATGGTCCTCACTGACAATGAGAATGGATGTTGAACTCTGCCAGTCCTGAGTTAGAATCCCAGCACTTCCATTCATGAGCTGAGTAACCTGAGGTCTGTCGTGTCTCTTTTCTTTTCTTTTTTTTTGCTTTGCTAAGAATTTTTTTCTATTTTTTTTATTTATATGTAAATTTCACATCTTTGCAATCCCCAGGACTTGCTCCCTTCCTCCTTTCCCTCCCCCCTTTCCCTTCTGTCCATTGTTGTGTGCTTCGGTTTGGTGCTCAGCCTGTTTTGTCTTTTCCTCATGACTTTTATTTACTTTTTTTTCTTCAATATGTCCTATATATTAGACCATTTGACTTCTGTTTTTCTCTTTTTGACTTGTTTCTGCTAGTATGATTCCTTCTAAGTACATCCATGTTAAGAAGTCATCTAATTTGTCATTCTTAATTGATGAGTACTATTCCATTGTGTATAAATACCCCATTTTTTTCAACCAGTCATCTGTTTTGGGACACTTGGGTTGCTTCCATGTCCTTCCAATTATAAATAGTGCTGCGGTAAACATCCGGGCACAGGTGTCCCTTTGTACCCACACTGAGGTCTCTTTTGGGTAGATTCCCAAGAGAGCAATTGCTGGGTCAAATGGTAGATCCATTTTCATTAATTTGAGGGTCCTCCACACAGCTTTCCATAGAGGTTGGACCAGTTTACAGTCCCACCAGCAATGTAAGAGTGTTCCTTTCTCTCCACATCCTCACCAGCACTTGTTGTTGCCTGTTCTTTGAATGTGGGCCATTCTTACTGGTGTAAGGTGGTATCTCATTGTGGTTTTGATTTGCATTTCCCTTATTGCTAGTGATAATGAGCAATTTTTCATGTGTCTGTTGGCCATTTGTATTTCTCGTGTCTCTTTTCTCACCCTGAGTCTTTGTCTGTGAAATGGGACTCGGCTTATAGGATGGTTAGGAAGAGCAGATGAAATGGCCTAGCTCGGTGGCAGGGGTATGATAGGCAACAAACAAACAAACAAACAAAAAGCCCAAACAACTGATAAGTATACCAAGTTATGAATATAAGACTTGACAGGCAATCTGTGGCTTGTAAGGGTCAAAGTCTTGGGGTCTAGAGCAAGCCTCCCTGGATTTGAATCCTGGCACTGAAGCTCTGAATGGCCTTGGACAAGCTAGTTGACCTTTCTGGGCCTCACTTTCTCCATCTGTTTAGATGAGATAACAATACTTATTTATAGGCTAGTTTTGAGGAATCAGAGAGAATGCACCTGCAGACCTTAAGCACAGCCTTGAACACTCATTTGCTGGAAAACCTGGCTCCCTGAATGGGATAGTGTGGGCATGCCTGGCCAGACAGCTGCATCTGTAGCCAGTGTGCCTCGGGAAGCCCTGACTTCTGGGTAACTGGCACCTACTAACTCTCCCTCTAGATCCTGCAGCCAGTGATCGATCCCACCCTGCTAAGCAAGGCACGGAGTCTAGAGATCCTAGGTGCCCACCTTCCCTGTTCTATTCTCCCTGGGGAGGGAACGCATAAACCTGAACTGGACTCTTCATGGAGTGGACTTTGAGAATGGGAAGGATGTGAGATTCAAGGTCAGTGAAATAAATTATGAGGGCAGTGGGTGCTGGAAGTGTAACTCAAGGGGGGCAGGGCAAGTTCCCCTTTTCCCAGACACATATTTCATGGTTCTGTTGTGGCTTTAAGATGCCTAAAATTTCATCATCATCAAGCCTATCCCTCAGGTTAAAACATTGCCCGCTCCGATGTTCTGGTCCTCTCTTAAACTAGAGGAGTAACATATTAAGCCACTACAGTGTGGATTAATTTATGACAAGGTTTGAGGTGAGGTCTGCCGAAAGGAGATAGAAGAGGGGCACAGGAACAAGGGGAGAATAATGCTGAAGGCAAACTTGGCCTGCCCTGGCTGGCTCTCGGTGATAATCTATTTAAAGGCATCCCCTCGCTGTCCTCATTGATGCAGATCCATTTGAACAGTTTCAGGGCTGCAGTCTTTATTTAATGCAGCTCTGAGCCTGGCTGCACAAGGGCCCAGAGCTGAGAGGAGAATGGCTCCTGGCAATGCTCATGAGCAAGGTGAGTGAGTGCACGGAGCTTCTGAGGAGGAGGAAGAGGAGTGGTAGTATAGGCAGCAGTGCCACATTTGACAGTCTGGTACCTGCTGCTGCTGGGATGATGGAGCATGATAAAGGTGAAAATCCCCCCCACCTGGAGCCAGGCAGGGGCACTTATGAGAAGGTAGTGTCCGAGTCAAATAAGCTGGTCATTTGGTTGCACGGGGGAGGCTTTATTAGCCGAGAATAAGCCAGGACACACAAGCTGGCTGCAGCAAACAGGGGAATGTGTTGGCTCCTGTGGCAGTCAAGTTTGGCTGGATCCAGGACTCGCTGTGAGAACATTCAATGGTTCTTGAGACTGCATGCTTCCTGTTTAGCGTGCAGGGGAAGAGCATTGTCTGCAACTGATTATTCCCTGCAAAAATCCCAGTTCCTTCTGACTGGTCTGGTTTAGTTCATCAGGTCATTTCCTGAGCCAGTCACTGTGACTGGAGGATCCATTATCCCAGATAATCTGCTGAGGCCAAGGTACAGGGAGAGGGTGAATTCTGTCCTAGCCTGTCAGAGAATAGAGGCTAAGAAGCAACTAGTTCCTGATGACTTAGTCTGCACCCACATGTTTTACCCAGTTTTCCTCGCAGCAGCCTCTGTGGAGCCTCTTCTTAACATCTAACAAACGAAAACACCAAGATGGAGGAACTTGCCTGAGGCCACATACCCAGAAAAGGATTCCAGCCTTCTATTTTATTCCAAGTTCTTTATTCCAACCTCTTCTGGTCCAACCTATCCTCTGCCTCTGCCCCTGCTATTCCAGAACATTTAAACTCTTAGATTTGGGAACTGGAGTTTAGAGTTTATGGCTTCTGGTCTCCTTCACTGATGTGCTCAAGAGCCAGTGAATGGCAGAGCAGACTAGACTTGTTACCTAACTGTCATTAATCTCCCATCTGCCTCATTATTTGGGAAACTGATCTTAACTCTGTGGCCTTTCTTTTCCTTTTGCCTCAGTTTCTCCCAGTTCACACAGTTCCTGAGGTCACTGTGACTCAGGTGCCTTGGCTGATGGGCTGCCCCCTCCCTGGGCCTCGAGGCCACAGCTCTCTGCATGTGTCTTATTCCTTGCCTCCAGACCACTAATTGCTTTGTTCTAATTCTTTAGAGGTAGTTTTTTTTTCTGTTATTTTATTTCTACCATTAACAGTCTCCAGTTAATTTCATAGCTCTTGAAAGTTCTCACATAAGTTGCCCTAAAAACACTTCCAGCTTAACTGTTGCGTTAATGAGTCTCTGGTCATGGGCTCCTACTGACCACATCTACAGCACTGGGCTGCACTGGCTACACACACAGTCTTTTGAGAATAGACTCATTTTACAGGGAGGGAAAATTGAGTTCCTAGGGCCCTAATGGGCAGAGCTGGATTTGAACCTTCACCTCCTGCTGCCATTCTGAGTTCCTGATAAGGGAGAGGCAGTAATCAGCCCAAGTTCCCAGATGTGCTTCTGAACATCTGGAGTGGCTGTGTCATTGAACCATGCCCCCCAACCCCCGACCCATGACCATTGTCCCTGGATCCCGTTCCGAGAAATTGTCCCACCGAGTGGGAGGGCATGAAATGCTGGGAGCAGCCTTAAGTATTCATACCTAAACAGAAAGAAGGCAGTGGCAGTTCCAGCTTCTCCTGGGCAGAGGTGGGAAAATGCAACACCAACTACAGTTGCAGAGAAATAAAAAATGATTTCGAATTCTATTTTCCTGTCTCTTTCAGCACATTCCCCTGGCACTATTTTATCTAGTAAATAGGCGGTCTAGTTGTTATTCTCAATTATGATATTAATTCTCTGGGTGACCCTGGGCTACTTACTTCTCTACTCAGAGCTGGTTTCTCTATCTATCACCACTCGCTCAAGGACAAAAAGATGTTCTCACTGGAAGGGACCACCCTGTGTTTGGAACAGGTCTGGCTGCTCATTACCCAGCAGACTCTGCAGGTAGGGATGCAGGGTGGCTGCCCAGGGGTGGATAGGATGGTGGTGCCAGGTGCCTGCTCTCATTCGCTCTTCCTTTCCTAACCACAGACCCCCTCCCTCCCAGTAGTTTTTGTTTGACGGGTTTTTTTGTTTTGTATTTGTTAGCTTCTCAGACCCCTCTAGCAACTTCCTTGTCCTGCCTCATTCTGGAGTTTTCTCCTGCCCCAGCTACCCCACCCCATATTTAAGGGAGGAGTGGCAGCAACTTCCCAGTGAGTCGCCAACTTCCACCATCACGCTGATATTATTTTCCTATTTTTCCAGCCATCTTTCCTCCTGGGAACCGGGTGAGGAGGGGGGGCACAACGGACAAGGTTGCCACAGGTAATTGGCCTACAATTTGTTTACTTCAGCGCTCAATATTCCCTCTCCCTCGCTTCTTTCCCTCTGTCTCCTCCATCCCACCGTGGCTCCCCAAGCCATCTGGAGCCAGGCTTTTAGTCCCCTCTCCTCCCACCCCATGCGAGAGCCAGAGAAGGCCAGTTTGAGCTCCATGTGGGAGGCCCAAGCTTCCCTGGAACATGGGCAACCGCATTTGGAAAACAGCTCATTGTTGACAGAGGGAAAAAGTACAAATAAAGAAGCAGAGAGACCCTGGGCTGGGGGTTGGGCTGAGGATGAAAGTAAGTGCCCGATGAAAACTCACAATGATTTCTGCTCTTGATTAGACCTGAAAGCTGGTTTTGGAATATTGGTCTTCAGGAAGGAAAGCATTCAGGTGGAGGCAGCAGCTGAGCCCCTTTCTCCAGTAGGCAGACCGCTTTGTGGGCTAGGAGGCACTGAATCTGCAAAACCTGCACACTGCATGACCTGAAGGAAGCTCTGTAAGGTGGGCAGGAAATATAATCATCTTTTGTTGCAGTTTTTGATGGAAAAGGGAACTGAAGCTGAGAAAGAGAGCTGGTTGTATCTATCTAGAACTGGATGAGGATTCCATCTGGGTCTTTCTGATAAATAGGCAGGTATCTTCTATGGAGACAGAACTTTCTGCAGCTTAGGGAGCACTTCAAGTCAGATGTGTGACAAATCCTCTCCTGAAACTCAGACGAACAGTCAAAGCAATGAACAGCTTGAAGGTCTGGGTACTTATCCCTCAGCTGTGGGCAGCTGTGAGTGGGGCAGGTACAGGTTGCCCCAGCGGACAGGGAGGACAGAGCATGGAGCAGAGGACTGGGTGCCTCTGGGAGACAGCCACTACTTAACACTGGGGTAGAAGCCTTTCAGTGGTTTAGTAGGTGGCTCATACCACGTGTCCAGGTGTCTCTCAGTGCCCTCCAGGGTTCCTGGATGAGGACTACTGCTTCCACAGAAGCCAAACCTTACCTCACTGTGCAACTTCAGGTCCTCACCAACACAGGCCCAGGAAGCTGCAGGAGGGTGACAGGCCAGGTTCTAGGATCATTCAGCTGGCCTTAGTTTCTTTATCATAAGTTGGGGGTAACGCTAACATCTGGGGGAGAAGATGTCCTTGTTCTGTTGTTTGGCCTGAGCCTGGCGTTATCAAGACTACCACTCAATACACATTCACTGTTTTTCCAGCTACTAGAACTGTTTTTCCATCTACTCCAGCCTCTGTGTTCTGAGAAATGTGACCATCAAGCATCAAGATTAGTTCTCACAGCAGGTAGACCAGCATTTGTGTATCTGAAAGAGACAGGAAGTTGCAGCCATGCCACTCTCCCTTGTTCAATGGGAACAATGTGGGGAACCTGTTTGTGAGGTGCCACACAGACGAAAGGGCCTATCTTGGGGTTGTGACTACAAAGACGGGACAACTTAGCTTGGTCAGCTGCCCAGGTCTTGGCTGGCTCCGAGTGTCTCCAGACTTCACACCTGTCCTCCGAGTAGATGGGGTGATGTGAAACAAGAGCCCAGAAGCTACCTGAAGGAGAACCCTTCTGTGCAGAAAGTGGCACTGTCAGCACACCATATCCTGAGAGGGTGTGTGGAAGGGGTCCTTCTCCACATACCCAAGTCTCACGTTTGGAAGGGAGCCCTGTTCTTACACTAGGTCTTCATCCAGCAGTGTCACTGCTGATGGGAAGGGACATCTCCTTCATGGAACAGGGGGGCAGGGGGTTCCTAGAAAGGTGCGGGGATGACAGGGAAGTACCTGACCAGATGCCTCTTGTCCATCTACTCCGTCAGCCTCACAGGAAACCACACGGAAGACTCAGATTCCGCTGATTGGCAGTAGCAACTGTCACCTTGCGTGAGGCCTCAGTTCAGAGGATGGGAAAGGCGGGCTTTTGGAGGGAGTATCAGTGTAGCTCCTCTGGTCTACTTCCAGGACACTCCCATCACAGTGTGGAGGTCCCCATAGCTCCTGTGTCAGAGTCACCCAGGGCATCTAAACATGCAGATTTCTGGGTCCCATTCCTGTGCTGCAGTGAGAATCATGGGTCCTGCATTAATTGTCCTGAGAATTAAACTGTCTTGCACTTTAATCACGATTAAAGTGACAATTAAAGTCATCAGATGACGACTCCAGGCATTCTATTGCTGCAAAGTGTTTGAGACCCACTACTTCAGGCCAAGAAGGTGTTCTTCTGAGGACAGAGCTTCTTCCACTTCCTTCTCCCTTGCCCCAGTCTACCTTGGATTAAAGTATCTCTGCCACTTGCAAGGTGTGGAGCTTAGCAGGCACGCCTCAACGGCACCTCAGCTGCTCAGCTTGAGCCGGGAGAGAAGTAGAGCCCATCTCCTTTGCTCTGACTCCTCTGGACCCTGTGTATAAGAGGGTGGAAGGCACCTTGCCTTGTGGTTTCCTAAGAGCAGAAGCTAGGAGCTGTCCCACATGGACAGCTATTCCCAACTCACTCCTGTACTCCTCAGACAACCAGAGGTAGCATCTGCGGGTGGTGGGAGGGGCGGGGGGGGTGGGAGGTCCTAAGAGATGCGGACTTCCAGTCGGGCTTCCCCACCTCCCTCTGGTGTGATCGTGGGCAAGCCTGTGCTTAGGGCTGGGGTAATGCTCTCCCAGACAGACAAGGGCCCTGTTTCCACAAGGTGAGGGTTCAGCAATCAACAAATCAGCAAAATGGTGTGACTGCAGATAGCGGTAAATATGGTGGAGACACAGCAAAGGGGCTGGGGTGCTTGCTGACAGCAGATTGGGGAGGGCCCTCTGAGTAGAAAAGTGACTGTCAGTTCACAGGCCTGGTGTAAATGGTGGCATGGCCTCCACACCTGAGTGGACAAGGAAAGCAAAAGTCCTGGGCACAAACAGGTGGTGTGTTAAGGGACCAGGTCACTGATACAATAGAAGAATATCTGGAGAGGCAGTTGGGAGAGAGGCCAGCAGTCAACAGGTATGGCAGGATCTGTGCAGTTTATTCCCGGGGTAAGAGGAAGCTTATGACATCTGGGAGGAGTAAATGTGGTAAGTGAAGTTGAGTGCATGTCTGGGGGGCATTTCCCATCAACCCCCACGGCGTAATTGCACAAGTCTCCCGTTAGATCAGTGCGTGCTTTCCATGTCCTCCCCTGTGTTAGGCTGGGGCATTAAGGTCACAAGTAACTTGCGATCTTCACTTCTACAAAGAATTTGAAATTGTTCCCAAGTCTGGGCACCGGGATCCCATTTAAAAACATCAGGATGAGCTCGTGTAATGACTGGCTTCTCTGCCTCTCTGCCATGAGGTGATAATAGAGAATGTTTCTTCTCTCCTTTGTTTCCTCCAAACTAAAATTCCGCCAGATTTTTTTCAGAGGTCCTTGAATGAGAGTGGTCCAGGAAGGACTGACCAAGTGTGAGCATTCTGTGGGTTTCTGGACCTAGTGAGTTTGGTGCCCACACTGGGGAACCCCTGTTCATCTCTTCCTAGAGGATGGACACACTGGCCCCCTGCCTGAGGTTTGTGCCAACACTCCCGGGAGGTCTGCCTCTGGGGACAGGAGTGGGCTGCAGGGAGAAGGAGCAGAAAGGAAGAAGGCAGAGGCTGTGCTGGGAGGGAGGGTGACTGTTGCTATGGAAGGAGCTGCAATGTATTCTGGGATCAGAATTCTCACTGCAGAAGACTGGGTTGGGGGGGGTAGATGGTTGGGGAAGGTGATGGGGAAGCTAGTGTCTTTCCTTTGTCCTTGGCGCTTTCCAGCATCCCTGCAGACTGTGAGTGGTCCCCCCACGCCCCTGGAGCTGGCTGCTCGGCAGCCCAGCCCCCCCAGCGATCCCCTGCCTGTCCTGCCTGTCCGCCTCGTGTACAGAAGGCAGCTAGTGGCCCCTTTCCAGGAGGCCTGTTTACCAGCACGACAACAGCAAATTAGTGCTCTTAAAAGGCAGTCAGCGTTTATCCCGGCAAACAAGCTCACCACAAAAGGGGGCCTGCATGCCTGCTCCCCGGAATCTGCTGTAACAGGGTTTGCTGTGCATCTTAATCGACTTCCTTCCACCCACCACATTAAATGCATTTAATCTACTCTTGCAAATGGCTAATTTTGAAAATCCTCTTATCAGAATTAGGTTCTCAACATTCGTATTTATTTACCTTTCATTTTCATAATCTTTTTTTCCCTGTATGTCTGACTGAATTCCGTTTTTGATTGTCTGGTTCTATCTCCCAGGTCCCGAAGTTCCTGTGTGGGGTTGGGGGGGGGTGGTGGTTAGAGCCAAGGCACACATTGGGAATGGGAGCATGGTAGGGATGGGAAGGGTGAGTTTAGGAACTGACTTCAAGGATCAGAAGCTGGGCTTTCCCTACGGTGGGGAGCCATCTTTAGGAAATTACAGAAAGCTGAGGCTTGAGCAGAAGTGGGTTGGTAAAATGAGGAAGTCTTGACAGATTCTGGACTCTTGGGCAAGCCTCTGTTTTACCAAGAGGAAGCAGTAAACATGGCGGAAACAGGAAAGGGGTTGGAAATTGCTGCTATGTCCCGGTGCCGTTTGGGAGCCCACTCAGTTTTAAGTTTACAGCTAGACCTTGGAGATGTCACGCATTCGGTTTCGGACCACAGGCACACAGAAAATAGCCCTGTAAAGGAGGTCACAGGAATTTTTCTGTTTCTCGGTGCATATAAAAGTTAAGGTTACACTGAGCTCTTTGATCTATTACATGTGCAGTCGCCCAGGAAAACAAACACATGCCTTCACACAGACGTGAATGAGCACAGGCTCTGAAGCCCAGGGCCGGGAGACTTGTTGGACCCAGGCTGGCCACAAATCTTCAGGTGCAATAAAATGAGGTGTGCCTGGATCTATCAGCCCCAGCACTCCTGCCGGCCTGCTCGGTAAGCGGGAGCCCCAGCTTGCAGATGAGAACCCTAGAGCCTGGTTCCAGCGCAGGTTTGTGTCCTGGATATGCTGCTGCCCTTCTGCGTTGTCGAGGCGCTCGTCCCTTGAGCTTGTAAGGAGCGCAATTACAAAAAGCTGTAATTTTTTTTTTTTTTTTTTGTAAGAAGCGTCCACAGCTCGGGACACTGGCCTGTGAGAAACAGGCTTGAGGGAGACAAGGGCTTGCAGAATCTGGAGCGTGGCCTGCCAAGTTGTAGCCCGTGTCCCAGAAGTGTGCATTTCTCAGGTGGCTTTCCCAACAAGATTAAAGCCTCTGAAAGTGATGAGAGGTTGAAGAGCTGTAAAGAGTGGTTTTTAGCCATTAGCAGGTTGAGGGAATTATTTGCTGTGATTTTGGTTATTGCTGGTGGTCCAGTCCCCAACTTGTAAGCTTCTTTGGGACAATGTCTAGAGCAGAAACAGGAATTTGATTTTATTTTAAATCCTATTTATATTAACTGGGCACCTCCTGTAGGCCAAGCAGTATGATAAAGAACACTGAGCCTGGGATGAATCAAAAGCATTTCTAGCCACAGGAAGCACACATTCAGTGGATTTTTAGAGAAAGATTTGGAACCACAAAGTAGTAACACGGGACATATTAGGTAATTTCATTCTCTCAGAGAGCACCTAAGTTATTTTGTAACCACCTGTTCTGGCAAAATAAGTGGAGACTTTTAGATCTAATAGAAACTTCTAAATTGTTAGGTATCACACTCAGTGACTGAGATGAGGCCTGAGTTGTGGTTTGTCATTGTGGTAAGCTCAGGCTATATCTCTACCTCATTCACTGTGTGTGTGACCTCAGGCAGGGCAGAGACTCAGTGTTCTCATCCAGAAAATGGGGTTGTATCAACATTTATCTCCACCCTTGTGCAGACTTACTGGTGCATGCAGTACTTTCTGAACATACTTTCAACAACTAAATAGTAAACATTATCATGTATAATATTTATTCAATCAAACTCAGGAAATAAAGGTTGAAATACTGATGAACTATTTTTCTAACATAGAAAGCAGGTTTGCTAAGCACCAGGGAAGTGAACTAAATTGTCAGTGGGTCTCTAGGCTCTGATGCCAGGAGCTGGGTGAGTGGTAAGGTGGACCAGTAACTTTCCCATGGGTCATGTGTCCCTCTTCCCTCTTGCCTCCCTGCCTCTCTGGAATGGAGGGAAGTCTGTAGGATCTGCCAAAGGACATTCCTTCAGACTGTGATAGCCTGTGTGATATCCCATCTCACCAACCTGAACTTGCAGAAGACAGATTTTCCTCCCATCCCATGTTAGGATGTGTAGGTGTATGTCTGCAGGAAGGAAAGCAGTGGGAGTGTGTGTGTGCGTATGTGTGTCAGGGTACGTGAGCTGGGAGACACCTGTGGGTGTGGGCGTGAGGATTTATGAATGAATGAGCACGTGTGTGCATATGCATGTGCTCCCATAGGGACAAGACTGTGTAAGGGGGAGATGAGGGAATTCAGTGTTTAGCAAAACCAATTCCTTCAATACCCGCTACGGATCAGAAGCACCCTACCTGAGTATCTGTGTGAGTCCAGGTGGAGAGACTAACATGCAGGTGAGGTCTAAAGAGAGAAATTTGAAGGACTAAGGGCTCTAGTAGGTGACAGAGTGGAAGGTTGGGCTGCCAGGCAGTGATTTATCAGGTCCCCCCAGAAGCAACCAGGACATGGGCTTTCTCACCATATGTGGTTCCTGGAACCCTGACCCCTAAGGGTGTTCTGGAAGGACAAATGGGCACCTGGATTGGCTTCAGAGGTGGGTGCTGTAGAAATGAGGAGTAAATGCTTGCTTATAACACCATCAGGAGAGGTGACCAATGTCGGGGGTGGGGGTGCTTGGGGATTTGAGAACAGCATTTCAGCAGGTCAAAGTGGTTCTGACTGGTCAGGGAGAGCAACATAGGGTGGAGGCCACTGAAGGGGTGAAATGGCAGCCCAGGAAAGCACAAGGGCTCTGCCCTTTTCTGAAGAGGTTGATGGGACACGGACAGGGGAGGGGTGGGAAGGGTGAGGATCTGTGGTGACAGAGCTGCAGATACCAGGTATTTATAGTATTATTTGTTGATATTGAAAGCTGAGTCAAGCTGCATTTACAATATGAGATTACAGGCGGGTCATGGTGGCACATGCCTGTAGGTGGCAGCCTAGTAAGCCACGGCCAGGGCCAGGGATCACAGTTCAAGTCCTGCCGGGGGCACGTAGTGAGACCTAGTCCCAAAAAAATATAGCTGGGCATGGTGGCGTGCGTCTGTAATCCCAGCTACCTGGGAAGCTGAGACTGGAATTGCTTGAGCCCGTGGTACCCCGGGGCAACGTGAGCCTGAGATTCCATGGGCAAAAATAGTGAGACCTAGTCTCAAAAAAAAAAAAAAAAAAAGAGAGCGAGAAAGAGATTACACACTGGAGGAAAGAATCTGGTCCCTTATTAAAAGAAAACAGGAACGTTCCAGAAACAGGGCTCCAGGTGGGGGAGGAGCAACAGAGAAAGGAGGCTCTGACTGGGGATTCTCCCAAATTTTGCATCCCCTGTGAGGAGGTGTCAGTTCTCTTCACACATTGAGGAGAGTCTCCTGAGATGTGGCTTCTTGCTCTAAAGCTCTGGCTCAAGCAGAATAAAACTCTTCCCCTTGTTTCCTTAGCACAACTGAGTGGGGATTAAGTGTCTGAAAATTGTACACTCTCTCTCACACCACACACACACACACACACACACACACTTGCTTCTTGTGAGCCTCTGAGTACACCGAGGGCATCTTCCCTTGATTCAGCCCACCCCACTGTGTGAATGGGTCAGGTCAGTGTTGTTTGTGAGTGACAGGCAACCCAACCCCAGCTGGCTTATGCATGAAAGGAAATGGCTCGGCTCTCTGCTGTGCCAGTCTGTCTTCAGATCCGGCTTGAGGGTCAGCTCTTTTTGGGACCTGCAGAAGCCCTGGCTGCCTGTGTGCTGGTGGGACAGTTGTTCATGCTCCCCTCCCTTTGGGATCATTCCAGAGAGATCAGGTGGGTCCATCTGCTGTTGACTAGAATTAGACCAGATATCTTTTGCTGGTCAGTAACTGTGCTGGGGCAGGAGTGAATGTGTGACCAGGGTCCCTACCACTACCCACCCTTGAAGCCCCAAGGAGAGCCAGAGGAGGGTGACTAGACACTGCCACTCCATGGTCTCCATGGAGGAGGTGGTCCAGGATGCTGGGCACCGTCTTGCTACCATTCCTTGGCCTAGGGCATGCAGCCTCTCTTCGCACACTCCTCTTCAAGGCCAGTGAGACAAGTGAGCCTCTGATGGGGAGCTCAGCTGGTGTGCTGCAATCCACCTGTGTGAAAGGGAATTCAGGAATGGAGCAAGGAAAAAACTAGAGACAGGAAGGTACCTCTGCTCACTGTGCAACCGTTTGTCATTTTCTGGTTGTGCAGAATCCAATCTCTTCAAGAATATCACCCCCAAATTTCCCTCTACATTTGGATGGCTCAGGCACCTACTTCAGGTTCCCCCAGATGCAACCATAGTATGTGCTTTCCCACCACATGTGACTCCTGGAACCCTGACTCCTAAGCAGCTGTCTCAGGGACCCTGAGAGGGTGGGGCCATCTTACCTCCCCATGTCTCTGGCACATCAGCTGGACAAGGTGCCACTGGGACAAACCTGCAAATCATCTTTTAGGCTTTCTATCTCACTTCCTACTCATCCCCAAACCTGGTCCCCCAGCCTCCCTCCTGATTTGGGGACACCCTTAGAGATACCCAATGATACCCTTTTATTTGCATTGGCCTCAATGCCCCTTGCTCATGACACTCACTAACTCCAGCCTGTCCACTCCAGACCTGGTCAAAGAGGAGGTTGTCCTCAGCAATTGTCCCCTCTAGAGAATTGCAATCCCCTCACTGTCTGCTCTCAGCTAGACCTCCGGGCAGCTGGCCTTCATAATCAAGATGCTTTCCAAGGGCTTTCCCCTTCTGGAACTTGCCTGCAGTCCTAGTTTCTAGTCTGAGCAATAGGCTGATCCCTGACTCATTGGTGGGACCCCAGTAAGTTGTTCAGTGAATGAGCTGGGGCACATTGAAGTTTTAATGAGCATGTTTGTCTCCCACTCACCCACCTCTGCAGAACCACATTTCTTCTCGCCCTGAGGATGTCTTTCCTCTCTCAGCCTCCACAGTCAAGCATGAGTCATTTGCTGCAGAGCCAGACACTCAGGCTGCAAAGGTTCCAAAGTCACCAACCCACAAAGGAGGGAGGAGATGCTGATGGACCTGGGGTTTTCTGTTCTTGGAGACCAGGGCAGTGAGGGGCGGAGGCTGGAGATAGGTAGGGATACCCTGTGATGGCAGAGCAGTAAATGCTTCCTTGCCATCCAATATCCCTCTTTTTACATCCCTGCCTCCAGGAGGACCTCAAGGTTTCTACAGAGAAACTGAGTCACACCTAGTAGTCTCTGTGGTTGTCAGTGGTCACCAGTGGTCAGCAGCCAGCTGGCTCCCTGTCAGTACTCTGCTAAGGAGTGGAGTTTGCCTGAGCCCCAGGAATCATAGCCTACCCTTGGACTTGGTCACTCCCCAAAATCGCGTTTGTGGACATGTTGAGGTGGACAGTAGCATAAGGAAAAAGATGGGTCCTGTCCTAGGCTGTGTGTGAGCCAGTTTGCCAATCACTCACAGAGCAGCAAGACCAGATTCTGTCTACAGGTTAGATGCCTGCTTTGTGCATCTGCAGAGACAGGTGGACTCATTTTGACACCAACACCAGACTGGGAACGCTGGTGTCCATATCAGGGTCACGTCTCCAGAAAACATGCCGTCAAGTTGTTAGTATACAGGCCAAGGAGCACTTCAGGATTCCCAGTTTTGCACACTCTAGAGGGTCAAGCCACCCAGGAACAAAAAGACAAAGCATACTTAGTGTAAACAAAATTTAATAGGATTTGTGTGCATAGAGATAGGAATACAACACCCAAATCACCCATTCCCTCATGGGTAAATGTCCAGTCAAACAGGGTTGGCCCAAAACTTGGCCACTGAACCCCCAAATCTTGCCCCAAGTCTAAGACACCTTCTGGCAGGGAACCACAGGAAGAGGCAGAAGGGGCCAGGCAAGTCTGCAAAGGGAAGAGTAAAATCAAAGTACAAATCAAGACAATGTCGGCCTTCCCAGGAGTCTTGCACACGTGTTTCTTTTAGGTGTCTCTTTCTTTATCCCCCAACCCCTGGTATGAGTCCAAAGCCAAGAAGCAAATAATCCAGAGTCTACTTGTCTTCCATGTCACATAGCTTCACCAGGCCACTCATTTTCACCCCTCATTAGGTGGGGCAGGGGACATGGAACCTCCCCTTATAATAGTGATAGCTCTGTAATCCATATTCATGATGTTCAGAAGGCTCCTTGTACTAGGTGAGGTTGTACCTATCAATCTCTTGAGTTGGTGGGGCCTGAGTACCCCCAGACTGGGTTGGGGAGTCATGTGGGGTAGAACAGAGGTAGAGTCCTGCGTTGAGCCCAGCAGTCCAATAAAACTTTTCTGGAAACCCCCAGACCAGTGGTCTTCAAATCTGTTCCCCAAATGTCTCAAAGCCTGTACCCAAAGTTTCCTGTGATGACTTGGCTTATTCATCCAGCCCTAAGGGTCTGTGGACCACAACTGGCAGAAAACTACTCCGCAGGTCTCATTCAACACTTACTGAATGAATGAATATCTGCTCCCCCAAAGACTAGCAGTGGTAAGTTAGTTAACGTGGAACCCAGAAATAATGCAGCTATTCAAATACATGAGTTGCAGAGGTCACATCCAAAATCAGAATTAAATCTAGTCAGATGCCAGAGTTAAAAAGACCCAGTGATATATTGGTCTGGTGGTTTCTTTTATGAAAACAGTTCTAAAGCATTGCCTATTTTTCACTCGGAGCTCACTTTAAGTGCATTCCATTTTGGATTTTCTAATTTATCTTAGGGCTCCCGCTGCATCTCTGGTCTCCGAGTCTTGCGATGGCTCTGGGCTAAAAGCAATAACCACCCTCAGAAGGAGAAAGAGAAAGGCTCAGTGTGGCCAGTGTTCAGCCCTGAAAGGGAGAGACTTCCCGGAGACCTCAGATGGCAGCTGTGCTGCTGCCTTCTGTCTGGGAGGCTGTCTCAGGCCACCTTTCATCAAAGGCTGCGAGCACTTCAGTACACAAACATCCCACAGCCACCAGCAGGAAGGCTTCTGCTTCTGTGAGTGGGGAGCAGTTGACAGTACCCCTGTGATCATGAGTAACGTTGGAATATTGCCCAGCTAGGGGGCGGGGGGCCATGGGTGGACTGGCTGTGCACAGTAGACTTGGCAACTAGTCCTGGGAGCCTACCTGGTGGCTGACCAGGAAGGATCCAGGGGATTCACAAACTTTTTAAACTAGAGCAGTTATATATGTGTGCTAACTCCAGCAGAAAAAAAAAATCCTAGCACCACAACCATGTGCTTCCACACACATTTTCAGGATGAAGCTGAAGGTATTTGGATTAAAAACAAATGAGTGAATTTACGGAAAATATGTTGGTACAGGAGGTGGTACAGGGAAGCAGCCAGAGTGAATGAGGTTGCAGAAGGAGGCTTGTGCTATGTTACTGTCCTCCTGACTATAAGTGTGCAGACCCTAAGTGGCCACCACCTTCCATAGTGAAGCATGTTCTGAAATCAGAGAGCATCTATGTAAGTAGATATATAGTAGAATGTGGAGGTGGGATGGGGGGTTTTCACTTTATTTTGTGTTTTTTGACAACATCTACACAAAAGGAGGTTATCAAACCAGAAATTATAAATCAAAAAAAGGAAACAGACCATACAGTGAAATCCAATCTTTTCAACAATTTCACAATTAAAAAAACTGACTCAACACTGAAAATCAGTTAATTTGATGGTAAGTTAGAACTGGACTTAGAGTGCCCTTTCTAGGTCAAAGACAAAACCCCTAGCTCTCAGATATGCAACAAATGTTCACAGATCAACATATTACAAGGAAGACCTCACAGAAAAATGAGAAAGGATTTCAAAGCAAATGCAAACAACATTTAAATATCAGAAAAGATGTCCAATCTCCTGCATAATAAGAAATGCCAATTAAAATTATATTGATACATCTGCTTCTTACTATGATGGACTAGCTTATATCAAGCCAATTGTCATATTGGGAATAATTATGAAAACTGGATGAAATTTACAAAAGCAACTGTTTGAAGATACTGGAGAGTTACCAAAGGTCCCAGGTTCCAGAGAGAAGGAAAGTCCAGGGAGGGGAGCCTAGTGCTTGGCAATATGCTCCCTTTTGAGGCAATGTCAGTTCTCAAGTAGAGACAGAGGCTGAGAGGAGTTTTTGGCAATTTCATGGACCTGGGCAGACAAAGTTAGAGTTCAGAGTCTCTCTGGAAGTAGGGGTGTTGTTTGTACATCCATGTACACAGCAGAACTAGTCACAAAAATCCCAAAGGTAAAAGCAGCACTAGTGTCCATTGATAGATGAATGAATAAACAAAATGTGGTCTACACACAGGAGAATATTATTCAGCCTTGTTAAAGAAGGAAAGAAATTTTGGCACAGACTACAGCATGGATGAATCTTGAGGACATGCTTAGTGAAATTAACCAGACACAAAAGGACAAAACTGTATGATTCCATTTATATGAGGCATCTAGAATAGTCAAACTCACAGAGACAGAAATAGAACAGTGGTTTCCAGAGGAAGAGAGGCATTATTGTTGATTGGGACCATGCAGAGCTTCAGTTTAGCAAGATAGGCAGCGCTGCTGTACATTTGTAAAGAGTTAAGGAGGTAAATTTTTTGTTATATGTATTTCACCCCAATTATAAAAACAAAAAGGACCCTGGTTTTAAAGGCCCAGATTTTCTTTTGAGACTGCAAAGGCTAGACACCTAGAGTAAGTGACCCTGAAATAAAGCAACCCTCAGGTACTGCAGGCCTGTTGCGTATCATCTTAGTCCTGATGGGTAAAGGCAACCTGAGGTGACTGGGATTCTTGACTCAGGCAAAAGTAAAAGTAAATTCTCCCTGGAGGAAGAGAAATGTTTGAGTGGTCAAGTCATCTCCTGCAAATGATCTTTTCCACATTCACCTATCCTGTCTGATAGTTAATGAGAGACAAAAATGCAGAAATACAAGTATGGGGGGCAGAAATCGAGAGCAAAATAACACAACGGAAACTTTTCCAATAGGGATCTAGACATTTGAGATATTAGGGTGGATTTTTTTTTCAGATTTTATTTTTAGTCATTCTTTAAGTTTCTTACAACATCAGTAAATGGTTGTCGGAATACCTCCCTCTCCTCTAGTTGCCCCCTCTGTTCACTCAGACTCCTCTTTCTTTGTTGTTTGTTGATTTATGTTAAGTCCATTGGTTGCTTCCTTTTCTGTGGCAGTATCCTTTTGAAATCAGGTGGGAAAACAAGCAAAACAGGATATCTAACTTACAAACAGGAACAGCTGGCCCTTTAAACTCAGCTACTCCTTAGGTTCATCCTAGCCTGCATTAGTGGTGGCAGGACCATACTAATCTTAAGAAGAAGAAAAAACAGATTTACTCATTAAAAGACAAAATAGACAAGAGTCACTGAGGGCACAAAGGACCCCTTTGATGATCTTACCAACCAGTTCAGTTTCTAGTTTGAAAACAGCACGTAGGTCCTTAGCCCTGTGTATCCACAAAGTGTTAGCTGTCTCACCTTGAAACCAGATGAAGAAACCAGATGAAGAAATCAATCCTCCTTCAAAAGCACAGATAGTCACTTCAATCGTAATGAAACCAAGATGGCGTCATTACTCCTCCTTCAAAAGTGGGAGATTCAAATCCAGTTAAGAAACCAAGATGGCATTATCAATCTTTCTTCAAAAGACACAACTCCAACATTCTTTCAGTTTCAATTCTAAAATGGCCCAAAATGAGCAAGAATCTCTCCATACAACAGCAGCAACCACTTCAGATGTCTCTCAATGAAAAAAGCAACATAGCAAATTCTCTTCAGGTCTCCAGACAATTCCCAAGCTTTACAGTTTCAAAGCTTAAGCAAGTTTTCAAGTACCGCATTTCCAGTTCAGGTTACAAAGGTCACAAGTTTCTCCAGCGTGCTTCCCCAGGCTCCTCACTGTCCCAGGCTGGGAATGGAAGCCCACAGCACGGTTTCCTTCCCTGCCTTGCTGCCACACATGACAGCTGCAACTCCAAGGCCTCCTGTCTCCTTGCTGCTCCTCTGTTCTTCTCTCTTCTTCCTTCTCTCTCTTTCCAGCTTTATCTTTTCTCCTTCAATTCCCTTTCCCTCTCAGTTCCTTTTATGAGAAGGCTTGGCTTTACTAAGTCTCCACCCACTAGGGTACAATGGCTACCATCCCAATGCAGCACTGCCATGCTGAGGACATAGCCCCCCAATTTCACCACAGTATTCCTATATCACTTTTGCTGGGTGATGGAACATGTTCCTGGGACACAGCAAACCGTGCTGGTAGGTTTTCAGTCTTTGCCTTGGGCAACTAATCATGCTCATTTGAGGTCTATCAATGTCTTCTCTTGTTGGCTATCCTTTCCAGTTCATTCTCTGTGTCATTTTGCTGCTTCTTTGCCTTATAACTCTGTCCTCTGACTTAGGGGTCTTGCCCCCACCATTGTTGGTAAAGAAATTTCTTGATGTGGACAGGCTTCTGTGGATGGTCATTGCAGATTGTCTCCTTTCTCTTAGTTTGCAGCTTTACTGTGAAGCTGATGCCCTGACTCTGTGGCCTTCCTCTCTCATGGAATAGAGAGGTTTGCCTTGCTTACTTTGATGCATATCAGAGATAGAATTTTGGCTCATCCACTTCTGGTGAGGCTGTAGCTGTGGTTTTGTGATAGGTCTTCACCATAGTTGTTTTCCAGTCCTGTATGCAATAGCTCTCTTGATGGTCCTTATCTTGTGTCCTGCCCAGCCCAGATTTGTAGGCAGGATCTTTATTTGGTCCCTCACCCATTATATGTTGGTGTTTGTATTATTTGTGCTCTTCTTATTCCTCTTGAGGACTAACTGGAGTGAGAGTGAAACAGAAGGGGTGTCCTGACACCCCCCCCACCTCCCGCCCTTGCACAGGCACATCCTTGTGCAGGGATAAGGCCTTGATGGCTACACACACTCAACCCTTGTCCCCTGCCCCCCATGGGAACCTGGACAGCAGCATGGTTCCCCAGGCAGGCAGATGGCTGCAATGTGCAGCTGGTAGATGGAGTCAAGCCCCTGCTGGACTACTGTACCCATTCTCACCTGCACATGGGCCATGCCTGCAGGTCTACACTACCTCCCCACTGGGAAGGGGACCACTAGGGTGGATTTCTAAATAACTGGTACTGCTATGAAGCACTATAAGACCACCAAGTTGGATTTATTCTAGGAAGGCAAGGTTGGTGTTTTTTTTTTTAAGTCTGTGTAATTTTCAACACTAGTGCAAGAAAAGACAAAAATCATGATCATCTCAGTATAGTCAGAAAAGACATGATAAAATTCAACATAACTCACAATTTTTAAAAGCTCTTAGCAAACAAAAATTTCTTTAATATGGCAGAAGAGACAGACAGACAGGAAACATACAGTAAACATGATACTTAATGACAATATTAGCATTTTTCTGCCTGAAATTATAGATGAAATAAGAATAAGCTCCATCCCCACCTCTCTCCAACATGGTATTGGTGGGCCTAGTTAGTGCAGCAGGCTATGTAAGTAAAAAGTAGAGGGATTAGGAAGGAAAAAATAAATCTGTCTTTCTAAAAATGTCTTTTTAAAAAAATCTGTCTTTTTAAAACCCACAGAAATCTATTGATAAGCTCTAGGAATTAATAATTAAATTTCGCAAGGCCACTTGATATAAGGCCAACATTTTCATATTCCAGAAAGAATTTTTAAATGAAAGTTGAAAAAGTAGGGGCATTTGTTTAGGAATAAATTTAACAAAAGGTGAATAAAGTTTTTATCTGGAAGTTAGTTGTAATATTTTTAAATACAAGATGACCCAAATGAAACCAGTAGTAGAAAGGATAAATAAACCATGCTATCCAGCCATGCATTGTTTAAGTATGGGGTCACATCTAGACTTTTATAATCATACTCCATGACATTCACATGCAGGAAATCACTTAATGATGCATTTCTTAGAATGTCTCTGTTAAGTGGCATGTGACTGGAGGAATTTGGTGAAATACCACACACCAATGAAAATTAACGACCTTCAACTTGACACAAATCAGTGACTCTCATCTGTGTTATGTTGAGTGAAAGAAACCCAACAACAAAATATGTACTATACAATCCCACTTAACATAAGTGGCTAAAATAGGTAAAACTAACAGTGGTGATAGAAAGCCGGTTAAATGTACCATAGGGAGAGGAGATAGTGATCAAAACTGGGGATGAGGAAGACTCTGAATCTCTGAATGTTCTGATGGTGTTCTATATCTTGATCTTATTTATGAAATACATTTACTTTGTGAAAGTGTGTCAAACTGTACACTTATGGTTGTGCTCTTTTCTATAGGTATGTCAGACTTAAATACAAACTTCATTCATAAAAAACTATACTGAAACACCAAAAACTGGCAGTGAACCAAGAGTTGAATGGCACTTTGTGCTGGTGTGTGTAATAAGCACACACATTGCAAGTGTCACAGCTTCTATGGAGTATGATCTAGTCTGATTACATGTATACAAATCTTTTTTAATAATTAACTGACTTTGTTTTTTTACAGGAAAGTTCTAAGTTCACAGCAGAATTGAGCAGAATGAACAAAGAACTCCTTCCCCCCAAACCTCTCCATCATTGTTCCTCATCTTTGTGAGACATTTGTCAAGGAATCAATATTAATACATCACTATTAACCAAAGCCCACAGTTTACATGAGACTTCTCCCTAGTCATTCTTTCCAGGGATTCTGAAAAATGTATAAAGATAGTAACATTCAAAATAGTTTCCCTGTCTTGAAATTCACCTGTGCTGCACCTTTTCATCCATCCCTCCCTCCCTGGGAGCCTTTGACAACCAGTGATCTTCTTTTTTAACTGTGGTAAAATGCACATACATAAACTTATCATTTTTAACCACTTAGAAATGTATATAAAATATGAATGAATGTATGACCATCACCACTGTCTACCCTGAGAGTCCTTTTTCATCTTGAAAAACTCTATGTCCATTAAACAACTCCCTGTTCCCTCTCCCCTTGTCCCTGGGAACCATTGTTCTACTTTCTGCTCCTGTGAATTTGACTATTCCAATTACCTCATGTAACTGGAATCATATATGGAATCATACAAGCCATTCCATGACTGGCTTATTTCACTTAACATAATATCCTCACAGTTCATGCACCTTGTATCATGTGTCAAGGAAGAATTTCCTTCCTTGTTAAGACTGAACATTTGGGGCAAGCAGCTAGGGAAAGGGAGGGGGAGGAAAGAGGGTGAAGTCAGGAAAGGGATGAACGCAAAAGAATAAGATGAGGGTTAATGGGTGATGGGGGTGAAGAACCTGGGAAATGCAATGATGTAATATAATTATATATTTATATATACACATATAAGCATAAATATGCAAACAATAATAATACAAATAAATGTATTAATTTAAAAAAAACTGAACTCTTCCATTATATGGAATAGTTGTATCCATTATCTGTTGATAACCACTTTGTTTCCACCTTGGGCCACTGTGCATAATACTACTATGAACCATGTTCTTTTAGACCTAGATTTCAATTCTATTGGGTATGTAGCCAGGATTAGAACTGTTTGATCATCTAATGTCTATTTAAAATTTTTCGAGGAACCCCATACTGTTTTCTATAGTGGATGCACCATTTTCCGTTCCCACCAACAGTGCATAAGGGTTCTGATTTCCCACATCCTCACCAAATTGTTACTTTCTATTGTTTTTTAAAGCAACCATCTTAATAAAGTGATGTCTCAATGGTTTTGATATGTATTTTCTTAATTACTGATACTAAGCATATTTTCATGTATTGATTGGCTATTTGTACATTTTCTTTTGGAAAAAAATCTCTATTCAAATCTAAAGGAAAACTGTTCTCTACTCAGAATACTCCTGACACCAAATGTGTGGGAGGTTTTTTTTTTTTTTGCCCCACACCAACCAATTTTCCAGTTCTCTGGACACCGACTGGGTGTCATAATTTAATTCAATTCTGACACTAACAACCTGGAGTTAGTGTCAGACTCCACAGGTTAAGTCCTGTGGACTCAGTCCCATAGGACTGCCCCTACTTAGATACCAGTTGTAAGTAATGGGTCCTCAGGGCACCCACACTTCTGTCTGACAACGACAAAGTCACATGCCAATTTAAGTTTAGTAATTTTCTGGAGCTGTTAGGGGGCTGTGGCCCCCAGTACTGGTGTTGATGCATTAAAATAGCTATTGTTAACACTGGTGGGTGGAGACATGGAGAAGGGAAGTTAAGCCTTCTCTAGAGAAAAGAGGTTTAAAAAGATTAGGGAGGGGACAGAAGAAAAGACATGGAAAGACACAGAACAGAAGGGAAGAGAGAAGAAAGGGACAGAGAAGCGAATTGGAGAAGTAAGGTGTAGGCAGGAGCAGCAGAGACGCTCGAGGCCTCAGAGCTGCCGTTGCCACCGGAGGTAGCAGGGCAGGAAAGGAAGCTATACTGTGGGCTTCCATTTCCAGCCCGGGGTTGGTGAGGAGCCCGGGGAAGCATGTTGGAGAAACTTGTGACCTATGTGAGCTGTCTTGGAAACCTGGTTCTTGAAAACTGGTTTAATTTTGAAACTGTGAAGCTTGGAAGTCTTCTAGAGACCTGGAGAGAGTTTGCTGTGTTGCCGTTTTCAACGTGAGACTTCTGAAGTACTTACTGTGTTGCTCTATCAAGTGAGTTTTGCTGATGCTGGGCCACTTTGGATTTGGAGCTCAAAGAAGCCGAAGCTGTGCCTTTTGCAGAAGAATTGAGGACACAATCCTGGTCTTCCTCGTTGGATTTGAATCTCCAGCTTTCGGAGAAGGATCGACGACACCATCTTGGCTTCTTCTGGCTTGGAGGGAGTGTAGCTGTGTCTTCTGAAGAAAAAGTGGCAGTGCCATCTTAACTCCTTTATCCAGCTTAAGGTGGGGCAGTTGCCATTTTGTGGCCACGCATGGTTGTTGCAGTCATGTGCGTTTTGGACTACGAGACTGGAATGTGCGGTAAGATTACCAAAGGGGTTTCCTTGTACCTCTCGGTGACTCTTGTCTAATTTGTCTTTTAATAACTGATTTTTTTTTGTTTTTTTTTTTTTTTTGTTTTTTTTTTTTGCTTCCCTCTTAAGGTTTATGTGGTCTTGCTACGGGCTGGAAAGAACCTGGTGTGTGGCTGGCCTTAAAGGGCCAGCTGCTCCTCTTTGTAGGTTTGGTTAAACACTCCATTTTGTCTGTTTCATCACCCAATTTCAGAGTGACTCAGAAAACACAGGGAAACGTTCATTATTATAAGGCAAGCTATATATTTATTATATATAGTTTGCTTTATATAACTATTATAAGGCAAACTATAAAGGTGAAAGAAAAGATGAAAAGGCACAAAGGGTAAGATCCAGAAAGGGCTCAAGTAAAGGGTCTTCTGTCCTCATGGTGTTGAAGTATGTCAACTCCCAGCATATGAATGTGTTCATCCTTCTGGAAGCTCTCAGAACCCCATTTTTAGGGTTTTTCTGGTGGTTACAGTGCATAGGCATAATCAATGAAATCATTGCCAAATGGTAATTAACTGAAACTCCAAGACAGATTCCCACCCTAAGGATAGGGTGGAAAGTTCCAAATCTAATCACAAGGTTTAGTTCCTTTGACCATCAGGCCCTATTCTGAAACTCCCTAGGGACTCATCAAGTATCACTCATTAGCATACAATTAGCATACTTGCTAATTATTTTGGAGCTTTCAGGTGTCTTAGAAGCTTTTGTGTCAAGAACTAGGGATGAAATTCAAACATACACTTGTTTCTTATTACATCATGAAGATACTCTTTTTAATTGATTTTTTGATTATTGAGTTATAGTTCTTTACAAATTCTTTATATTAATAGTTTATCAGATACATGAATTGCAAATATTTTCTACTTTTTTACTCTAGTGTGTCCTTTAATGCACAGGAGTTTTTTTTTTTTAAATAGTTCAATACATAATTTTTTCTTTTATTACCTGCACTTTTGGTGTCATAGCTAAGAAATTATTGCCAAATCCACTGCTATGAAGTTCTCTTCCAAAATTTTGAGTTTTAGCTCTTTCATTGAGATCGTTGAACCTGACTCTTAGAATTAATTTCTGTATATGGTATGAAGGGTCCAACTTCATCCTTTTGAATGTGGATATCCAGTTCCCAAAACTGCTGAAAAGGCTGTCCTTTCCCCATAGAAAGGTTTGACATCCTTGTCAAAAATAATTTGATCACATATGGAGGGTTTATTTCTGAACTCTATTTTACTCCATTGGCTATATGTTTAGCTTTATGTCAGAGTCATACTATTTTAATTACTGTAACTTTGTGGTAACTGTTGAAATTAGAAAGTGAGACCTCTAATTTTGTCCATTAGCTGCTGTTTTGCTGTTTTGTTTGTCTCCATAGTCTTTTCTAGAATGCCATATAGTTGGAATCATACAATGTGCATCCTTCTTTGATTGGCTTCTTTCACTTAGTAATTATGCATTTAAGTTTCTCCTATTTTTCTTTTTGATAGCTCATTCCTTCTTAGTGCTGAATAATAGTGCATTATCTCCATGTACCACAGTACATGGATTCATCCATTCACCTACTGAAGGATATCTTAATTGCTTCCAAATTTTGGCAATCATGAATAAAGTTGCTATACACATTTAAAATAGTTATTGGCATAGTTAGTTTAGTATCTGCCATTTGTTACTGTTTTTGATTGACTGTGTTGTCTGTTCCTTTTACATGTGTGTTAGTGTTCTACTCTTTTTCTGTCTTCTGTGGTTTTACTTTATGATTCTATCTTCTCTCTTAATATAACAATTATATTTCTTGGCCTTAATTTTATTTAGTGGTTACCGTAGAGTTTGTGATATACATTTATAAATAATCCAAATTCACTTTCAAATAACAATATATCACATTATACCACTTGAAATAACTTTATACCACTTAAAGTGAGTGAAAATATCTAACTCTTCCTTCCAGTTCATTCCACCATTAGTGCCCTTTGTTTCATTCCTCCATGAGTTATAATCTTCAAATACATTGTTGTTATTATTTTGAATAAAACTGTTATCTGTTAGATCAATTAAGATTAAACATTTTTTAAATTTCATCTTCACTTATTACTTCATAATGCTTTTTTTCTTTATGTAGACCCAGGTTTCTGACCTATATCATTTTCCTTCTAAGAACTTCTTTTAACATGTCTTGCAAGGTAGGTTTAATGTTGACAAATTCTCTCAATTCTTATCTGAGAAAGTCTTCATTTTTTTTCTTTCACTTGGAAAGAATGATTTCACAGGGTACATAATTCCAGTCTGGTGAGATTTTTTTTCTCTCAACTTTAAATATTTCACTCCATTTCCTTTTTGCTTGCAGGTTTCTGGGACATTGAGTGTAATACTTAACTTTGTTCTTCTATAGGTAAGATCCTTCTTATCCCTCTGATTTCTTTCAGGATGTTTTTGTTCTTGTTTTCTGAAGTGTGACTATGCCTAAGTATCTTTTTTTTTTTTTTTTTTGTGGGAGGGGGTGGGCAGTTTATTCTGTTTAGTGTTTTCTGAGCTTCTTTAATCTTTGACTTGGTGTTTAACATTAAGTTGAACAAATTTCCAGTTATTATTGTTTCAAGAATTTTTTCTGTTTCTTTACCTCCCTTCTACTGTTCTTATATGTGTGTATCT
Organism: Uropsilus gracilis; assembly: GCA_004024945.1. Classification (NCBI taxonomy): domain Eukaryota; kingdom Metazoa; phylum Chordata; class Mammalia; order Eulipotyphla; family Talpidae; genus Uropsilus; species Uropsilus gracilis. The sequence continues at coordinate 42,875 of PVHY01002603.1, read as the reverse complement.
TTTATAATTATCTCATTTTTTAGTGTTTTGTTTTATTTGTTTAGTTTTGGAATTTTCTGTTGACAAGTTTTCAAACTCACTGATTCTTTCCTCAGTGGTACCCAGCTACTGCTGAACTCATCAAAGGCATCCTTCAGTCTATCACATTATTTTCAATGTCTAACATTTCCTTTTTATTCTCTTATACTTCCATTCTCTGCTTACACTCTAACCGTTCTCTATTATCTATTTCCCCAGTAGACCTCTTAGCATATTGATCTTGGCTATTTTAAATAGCCAATTCCCAATCTGATCATTTCAGCACCTTTGCCATTACCTGAGCATGGTCTAACTCTCTCTTGTGTTTCTTCCTTTTAGTAAGTCTTTAAACTTTTTCTTGAAAACTGGGCATAGTACTGAATTAAAAAACAGTGGTAAGTAGGTGTTTAGTGATGTAGTGGTAAGGTGTGAGGTGAGGGAAGGCATCTAAATTCCTGATTTGTGAGCTTATGCCCCTGGGCAGAACCTTCAAAAAGTCACAGTTCTCCAACCACCTATTCCCACCTTAGATGGGACAGGAAGCCTACACTGGGTGGCAACTGAATATTTCCCCCCCCCTCCCACTCTGAAAGTGATATTGGCTGCAAAAGGGGCAAAAGCTGCTAACTAACAAACCAGAGGTCTGCTTCACCCGGGCATAGCAGTTGCCACTCAAATGCAGTTTAACAACAGGGTTTTATTTACAAGGGGAATTAACCAGGAAAACAAAAAGTCCTCACAGCTGCAAGTAGCCAGTTATCTTACCCCAGTCACCATTTTCAGTCCCCAAAGGTCCCAAAAACACATATCCAAGATGGTGCCCCTTTGCCTCTTCAAACCTTAGAGGCAGGCACTTTCGCAAAGTCCAGTCTTTCTCTGGTGTCTTCTCTTTGCTTCTCCAGTGTTCTGTACTGCTCCATTTCTCCAAGGTGCTTCAAACTTTTCCACAATTGCTGATGCACAAATCAGCTTTGCAAATCCCTGACCATCTCCATGTACCAGCTCACTCTGCTACCTTGCTGCAACACCACACTCTCCACATCAGCCACTCTTTTATCAGTCACCATGGCTTCTTGCCACCTCCAGCTCACTCTCCCAGGGGGCCTACCCTGGACAGGCCATGTGAGCCTGTTCTCTCAGCCCACCATTCTCGTCTCCTTCCTTTTCCTTTCCTTTTTTTGCTCCTTACTTTTATCTCTCCTCTCTTCCCACTTCCCATTTTCTCTCCTGGTTCTCTCAGACCCCACCCACCATGGCATATTGGCCCTTATTCAGTTTTCAACTGCGTCATTACCCTGTATCAAAAGCAAGATGGAACTGGAGTTGGGTATTTCTCTTCTACTAGGTCAGTTACCATCTGGTAAAATAGTTTCTTTTGAGAACAGCCAGGCTTCTTAAGAGAAACAAAATGTTCTGGGAGATTTCAAAATAGCAGCTTCTTCCTTCCATTGCTGGAAACAAGAGGGAATTTTTTTTCTAAACTTAATTTTGAGAACAAGGTAGCGCTCCTAGAGGTATTCACAAAGACTGTGGGGGTTCCCCTAAGACTGGTCCCTCTCAGAGTTCTTCACTCTCAAACATGTCCACCCTGAGCTCCAACAATACATCCAACAATACATTACAGCCTATGTTTCTTACCCCACACTGGCTCCTCGAGAGATCTCTGATCTTGGCTTTCTGTTGCAATAAATTGAGATTCTCTGTATACACCTGTCTGCCCCTCTAATTCAGTTCTCTTCTGGGTCTATGAAGAGTTGCTGATGTTCAGTTTGTCCAGATTTTTTCTTATCATGTGCAAGGAAGAGATGACTTCCAAGCTCCTGACCAGAAGATCTGGGACTTATATCCCATCGCTACAAATTTTTATTATGTATATGTTTAAACGCATGCACAAGAATAGAAAGGACAGCATAATGAACTCATGTAGTCATCAACGTCAACGTTCCCAATCATTCTACAGTTCTGGTTTTTCGTCTAACCATCTCTCACACACACATTTTTATTTCTAGCAAATGCATTTTATTCCCTGTGTCAGAGGAGCCCCATGGATGCTGGGTTTGGGGTACAATGAGGCATGACTGACTTTACTGTGGAGTCCCTCTTCTCCCACCATGACATCTGGCACAAACTGAAACCCTCATAAGCAGGTTTTGATGGCTGATCCCAGTGCAAATTTGGAAGATAGGTTTGCAGTGTGCTGGCTCCAACCCCAACTCAGTGCATGGTCTGAGTACAGCCCCTTAGGTCAGTTTGTGGGTGTGAAAAGTGATGACAGGAGTGCTCACTCCAGCAACATCAGCCTGAGCTAATCCATGGTATCCCAAGCACCAGGGTCCCATACCCTGACTCCATTTGGGACCCACCTCTGAATCAAGATTGCCATAGATCAAGTTTAGATATGCTGGTGTGGTTTCAGTTTTAAAGCCTGCCTAGTTTTGAAGATAAACCAATCAGGTAGCAGTGCCTACCTGTGCTATTCAAGGTTTTGAGACCATTTAGGCATTAAAAGTGGACCAGTCAGGCTGGAAAGGTAGTCTCCCTGAAGGGAGTGTATAAGCTAGGCTCCAGACAAGCTTCCGATACTCTTATCTGAAAGATCTTCCACATAGGCTTCTCAGATGTCCCAGGCCTTTGCAGACCTCTGACACCTGATCTCCACTTCAGAGGACTGTTTGACCACTGCTCGTGCCTCCAGCTTTACTTGCACATCACCTGATAATTGGTGCTGCCGGCCTGTGCCCAGCTTCTCTGAAAGAGCTGTCACACTGGTGCCGGATCCACTTTACTGACTGCCGACTGTGACGGGCACTGATGACCTGTGTCTGGCCATCTCTCAGAGCTGCCCACTGTTTTTGATTCCCTAGTCCGCTGCCTGACAGACACCCCTGTCTCTAGCACATTCGGCACCACCTTCTGGTGCTGTTGCATCCAGTGATGTCTAGTCTGGCCTCTGGGATTACTTGACCCAGCCTCTGCTTAGGGGCTGCTGGCTGATGTAGTACCACCTCATCAGCACCACCTGTGACTACCACTAGCTGTCACCATGAGCTGGATCCTGATTCACTGTTTATCCTTGTGCTACCAGCTTCAGGTCCTCATCTAGGGGACAATGCCATTCTGCATGAGCAACTTTTGGCTTTGGGTTACTGGACATTGTGGAAATTATCTGGGGTAGGAAAGCTGGTACCTTGAGCCCGCATCATGTCTTACTTATAGTTGTAAGGGCGTGGGTCAGGGCCTACAAACAGTGACATCCCCCAGATTTTGCAGTTTCATGAACAGCAATTTAACTTCTAGGAATTCAGGTATTGAAAGTGTATGCATGTGTGTGTGTGTGTGTGTAAGCAAAATTACTTATGTTCAAAATTATTTACCACATAACTGTTTGGAAGAGCATGAGATTGGAAACAATATGAATGTCTAGCAACAAGAGACTGGTTAAATATACCATGAGCATCCAGGTGATGGAGAACCATCCAAATGTGGAAAAGGCCATGGAGTAGTGTTATAAACCAGTGTAGAGCAGTATCCAAAATATGTTACTAAGTGGAGGGGAAAAAAAACAAAATAAGCCAAAGGATGTACCCAGTACATGACTATTTGTATAACAAAAAGGGGAAGGGTGATGCAAATCTACTTTCTGGTGGGTGCATAAAACATCTCTCTCTAGAAGGATAAACAATATAGTTTATGTATATATATATATATATATATATATAAACAATATAGTTAATAGTGAGTACCTTTTCAGGGTTGCTGGTACCTGGGAACAGGAGAACGAGGGAAATTCTCACTGTACCCCTTTTCTTTTAATTTTTGAATCATGAAATACATTATCCTGGTGAATGAATGAATACCACTTTTTTTTCTTTTTTTGAAGGAAGGAAACTCCTTCTTTTGCAGTCTGGAGATGATGGATGTGGAGACTCACTTATTTGCTGAATAGTTATGCCATTGGGTTGTTACCCAGGGAGGTAGGCAGTCCACAACCATTTCACAAATGAAGATGTTGAGACTCAGAGGCAGCGGGAACTTGGCCCAGAAAGTACAACCGGGAAGCGGCAGAAGGCGCTTGGCCGCCAGGTCTACAGGTTAACAACAATTCAGCCTATTCCCCATGGGGAGTGAATCGGGCAGCTTGATGTCCTGCATTACTGTGACCAGAGCAGACCTGAATTGCTGGGTCTCCAAGCATGAGCTTGAGTTTCCTCCTGGGGGAACGAGTCTCAGAGTTTCTCCTGGGGGAGCCAAAGCAGCCATACCTTCAAGTTCATCCGCTCCCAAAGTAGAATCACCTGCTTCCTTCCCCAGGGATTTTTAGCTGCTAAATTTATTCCAACATTCTTATCCCCCACCCCCACTTCTGAAAACAAGATCCAATTTAATTTAAGGAGGAAAAATGTACAAAAGCCATAACACTCATTTTATCCCTTGAAATGCAATCAGGTTGAAGGAAAGAATTAATTTTTAATTCCATCTTAATTACTCAGAGAAATAATCTATTGGCACAGCCTGGCCCAGGGATGCCCTGCTGTATCTCTGCCTGCGACCTAAAGCACCTGACTGACTCCAGTGGCTGACCAGAAGGAGGAGGTGACCAGGGCCAGAGTTGGCATTCCTGCACAGGTGGCCTTTGCTGAAAAGAACTGAAGAAATTCATCTGTCATCTTCCTTCAGCCCAATCTCAAATTTCTTACTTAAAGCTGAAATTTATTCCTTGGAAATGCACAATGGGGGATGCTGGTTTATAGGAATTGCTAGACCATTTCCTACCCTAGACTGAGTGTCGGGGACTATGTCTTCCTCTCTTCTTCACTGTTTCCCATGTGCTAAGTAAAAATTGAATACCTACTGTGTACCAGGCATATTGTGGGAGCTGAAATCCCATGAAGCTGACATTTGAGTGGAGTGGGCTGGGGGTGAGGCAGGCAGTAAACCGCTAAGCAAATAAAATGATGATTTCAATTGGTGATAGGTACACAGGGCAATGGGTTGGAGAGTGATGAGTGAGGGTTTCACAGTAGTAGAGGGGGGGGTCAGGGATGATCTTTCCAAAAAGGGGCTTTTTTGGGCTGAGATCCGGAAACAACTCACCAGGCAAGGGGCATGGTAAGTGAAAAAGCCATAATCCAGGGGCAAGACAGATGTAGGAGTAAAAAGATTCGAGTATCTAGTGTGACTGAAACAGAAGGTGGGAGTTGCTTGAATTTCATTCTTATACAACGGAACGCTGTTGTCTGCCTGTGCATGCACATGCTAGGTGTTCAGTCAGTGTTGGCTACAGAAACAGCACCCCATGAACCAGAGCCTTTGGGAATCCATTCTCTGCCATTTTGTCCCTTCCTTGCTGCCAGGGAAATTCAGACAACTGCTAATGTCCAGGAAACCGCCCTCTGCCAGCCCTCACCAACACTGTTTTGATGTGCTAACAACTCTTAATGAGGATCCTAATGAGTCACTAAAAATGGCATCATTAGGTTGAGAACAGAACAGTCCACACAAGCAAATGTCCAAAACAACTAGATTAACCAGGGAGCAGACACTGCCCCTTCCAGCCTGCTGGGCAGGCTTTCCCCCCTCACTCCCATGCTCCCTGCGCTCATACCGACCCCAACCCTGACCCCCCACCCCAAGCAGAGAACCCATTTCCTCCTTGGACCATGATTGCCCATCCCAACACTCTTGTGGATAGTTTTGTTGCTACCACATGAAACTGTTGTCTAAGAACTGAGAAAAATGCAAAAAAACAAAAGTATAAGGATTTGCTTGAATCCTCCATTGCTGGAGGCTGGTCAGAAAGTAAAGTGCTAATGCATTAGGGCAGAAGTTCTAAAATGATGGCTGCAGGCTAAATCTGATACAAGTATGTTTTATTTGGCCTACACAGCAGTTACAAAAAATTTAGATCAGCTTTGTACATTAAATTACTGAAAGAGTTTACATAAAAAGTTCAGTTTCTCCTGTGTTTATTTTAGTGCATGGTGTGGCAGCATGCGACTGGAGTTGGGCAATGAAGAAAAGGCATGCTCTGTCCTCTTTGTCACAGTCCCCACTATATCCCAAGAGTTCCCCAGTCTGAGGTCAAATGTCAGTTGCCATTTATCGTTAGCATACACAATTGATTTTCTCTCTACAGATTTAAGAAGAAAAATATGTCTCAAAGCTCCTCTTTATCAAAAGCAGGCAAATTAAACACAGATCAAGAGAGAGAAAAGATGGGGGAAAGACTTTCTTGAGGATGCAGAAACAATTCCCACACATTCAATTTTCAGGTGAAGCATATCTGCCTCCAAAAAATCCACTAAGATGTCAGGGGAAACAAGTACCCGCTCCTCACCCCCTCCCCACACTCCAACCTGCCCCTCCCCTCCCCAAGAATAGCTGCAGAAGTCTTTGACTTCTGCCATAGGGATTGTCCTTTCTATGGGGACATTTTCTACTGTAGGAACAACACCAGAAATTAAGTTTTCACCATGGAGAATTGAAGTGATTTGCTTTGAGTATGCTACAATATAATGATATAATGTCTACCTTAGTAAACCTGAAATTTACTATTTTATTCATTTAAATATAGATTTTAAACCCCCAGAAACAGGAGCTTAACACCTTCAATGGTCAAGCAGTAAAATCTGCTAAAGATATTTAAGGCTTTTACCGTCTGGGGAAGCTGGACACACAAGTTAGGGCCTCACTGGCATTCTGGTGATATGCAGAAGACCTTTTCGAAGGTGATCAAAAAGTGGTTTGGTTGGATTACATCTTATTGTTGAAAGTTCTTAAAAATAGGTCATGTGTGCTCATAGAAGTTAAATGCTGCAGAAAAGGTTATCATGAAAATTAGCTTTTCTCTCTCACAGACTCTGGCCTCTTAGTTTCCCTTCCCAGAGGCCTCTGTACTCCCATGGGGTAGGAAACTAAAGTGAACTGAATTGTCTCACCCACCCCCCCCTTTCAAAAAAAAAATATGCTCACGACAACCAAATGCGGTCTTTTTTGGAATTAAGTCTTTGCAGATGTAATTGGGTTAGGATCTGGACTTGAGGAAATGATCACAGATTGTAGGTGGATCCTAAATCCAATGAAGAGTATTCATAAAAAATGACATAGGGAAGAGGAGGTAGAGACTGGAGTGATGTGGCCATGAGTCAAGGAAAGCCAGCAGTCCTCAGAAACTGCCTGAGGCAGTGACTGAGTTCACCCCCAAAGCCTGAGGACAGAGCACAGCCCTACTGACACCTGAACTCCAGACTCTGGCTTCCAGAACAGAGAGAATACATTCTTACTGCTAAAAGCCACCAAGTTTGGGGTGATTTGTTACGGCAACCACAGGAAATGAATCTAGAGTTCCTGCCACCTCTATACATTTCTCCTCGTTTTCTGCATCCAGAGAGTAGACCATGCTCAGTGAACGCCCTCTGGCTTTTTTTTTTTTCTGACCAGCATTGCTTGAAAATATGTCTCACAGACAGCTGCACAGTCTTATATATGGTTGTGTAGTGTTCTATCAGTTGGTCCAGCCACCCCTGACTGATGATATTGAGTTTGTTCCTGATCTTTTACAACCAGAAGCAACATGGAGAAGGACATTTTCTCTGCACAGGTGTGGATGTCTGTGCAAGCACCATAAGACCAATTCCTACAAGCGGAATTGCTGCAACCAAGAGTGTGTGCATTTCCCATTTTCACAGGTATTGCCAAATTGCCCTCTGAGGAGGTTATACCTCAGATTCCTTTTTAAAAGGACATTTTTTTTCTCATTATAAAAGTAATCTTTTAGTAGAATTCTTAAGTGTGATTTGATTATACCCTGTAACCAAAATCTTTTCTAGCAGAACATAGTCAATGGGAAAATAACATCAATTACCTGAAATTTTCTTGCCAGCCTGGCTGGATTGGCTCTCTTCTGCTAAACAGTGGGTTCTTGTATCAGGTGTCTGCTTTTCTACTGGGGCCTCTGTCGGGGGGTGCTGAGGCAGGGTATGAGGACTGGATCTTTGAGCCCAGATGGCCACTGCCTCCCCCCCACCCCCTTGGCCAATGACTAACCCAACCTGCCCCATTTCCTAAACTCCATGTTTCCTCTGCATGAAGGGGAGGAAAGGAAACAGAAAGTCACTCCTGTATCTAGATCATCTTGAATGTCAAAGGTCCAACTTATCTTTGTTCTTTGAGTTCTTGGGCCAGATTTTGACTCAAAGGAAAGTTCCTGCTCCTTTCCAAGGTGAAGAGGAGGGTGGTCTGGTTCTCTGAGGTGCCCCCCAACTCCATCCTTCAGACAAAGAGGACCCTCTCTCCTCTGCCTCATCCTGTATTTGTGGTTAAAACTGACAGTTTTCCGTGTTGACCCACCCATGGGGCTGGGAAGTGGTAGAGAGATCTCTAAAAACCATCACGTCTGGCCCCATGTTTTAGGGATGAACAAACCAAGCCCCAAGGAATGAATTGACTTGTCCAAGGCCATGCCCACAATGTCCTGCAACCCCTTATTGGTGAAAAGTTTGAGCTTTTTCTATGGGAAGAAGGTGTGGGCCCTACCTTCTCCTCCAGTCCCATCTGTCACTTGCTGCCTCACCTGAAATAACTTGTAGAGATCATAGAAATTTGAAGTGCACTTCTGTACCGTGCACCCCAACAGGTACGACTGCGTGCTGTGACAAAAGACCAGCTCACATCCATGCCAACCCCTTTCTGCACCATTTTTTATGACTTGGTTCAGATGTTCCCTTCTCCAGGAAACCCACCTTGCTTTTCCCTACATGGGTTAAGTGCCTCTTTGTAATGCTTGGGCACATCTCTAAGGCCTCAGTTGCCATACTTATTATGGTTTGTTTGGGATCTGTCCCCAAACTTCCACAAACAGCTCTTTGAGGGTTAAGAAAAAGCCCAAGTTATCCATGTATCTCCTATAACACAAGATGAAGGAATGAGAAACTATACAGAAGTGAGGTGACAGACACTGTCATGGACTAGTAAGAGAGATTTTTAGGGAGGGTATCAGGAGACCTAGATCACTGCTATTTGTTATTTATATACTATTAGGCAAGTCTTACCTTCCTGAGAACTTCATTTCCTCATTTGTAAAATGGGGCAGTTTGACAGTGTCTTAGTTATCTGCTGTTGACTGTTGCTGAGTGGACCATAGTTGCTGTATAAGTAAACATTACACCTCTTGTGCACTCACACTTGACTAGGTGTTGGCTGATACAGTCTGGACTTCACAAAGTGATTGAATGGATCTGGCTCTGTTCTGCATATATCTCATGTCCCCTGGACCAGTGGGGTCACCAGGTCCTGTCTTCAAATGGCAATGCAGGAGCACCAGATGACAGTGAGTTCATGAAGCCCAGGCTTGGAAGAGGCCTACCTGCTCATGTTCCATGATTTGTCACAGGGTTGAATCAAAAGTTAAAGAACAAGGGGCATTTGGTTCCTTGGGAGAAGAAACTGCTGAGTCACATAAGATAGGGTGTAGATTGGGAACAATAAGTCAGTTTGTTCCAGGTTGGTTGGTCTCTGAAAACCCTGCAAGGTCCAACAGGCAGGAGGGCCAAGATGACCCAGTCCCTTCTCTTGTTCTGCCAGCTCATGCCCTCTTGCCTACTGAACTGCTCCTTATTTCTTCTGTCAGTCTGGGCCCAGGCCCTCTGCCAGGGGAAATTCTGTGAGTACAAGTCAGTCTTTTCTCCATCTCAGCCTGAGGTTTTCAGCCTGTAAAAAACCTCTGCTAAAAGCTGTTCCCTACTTCAGCAAAAGTACAACCGCCCACTTGTTCTCTCAAACCTGAAGCCTGACATTAGCCTCCTTCTCCTCCCTTCAGACCCACACCAAGCATGTATAGATCACCTCCGAGGCCCTCCGAATCCTACCACCCCCTCCCAGTTCCACCTCCTCTGTCCTGGCTCTGGCTGCCTTATGTCCACCTTGCAGCCTCACATCCAGGCCCTGCCCCCCTCAGAGGTGCTGCCATGCTGTCACCTGCAAGTCCACAACAGGGACATCCAGCTGTAGAAGGACACAATTGCTGTATCCTCCCTGTTAACAGCGGGGCAACCAGGCAGGAAATTCAAGCAGTGAAAGGATGAGTAAGGGGAGGGGGGGGTGTTATACTAGGAATTGTGTTCCCCCCACCCCTCTCCAAAAAAAAATAAATAAATAACACCAAACCATGTTGGAGTCCTAACCCCAGTGCCTTGTACTGTGATCTTATTTGGAGATGATTCTTTATAGAGCTAATAGTTATAGTGAGGTTGTTAAGGTGGGCCCTAATCCAATATGATTAGTGTCCTTACACAAATAGGAAATTTGAACACAGACATGAATGGAAGGCAGATACAGGGAAAATGCCATCTTCAAGAATGCCTGGGGCTACTAGAAGTAAGGAGAGAGAAATGAACAGACTGTCATATCCTCTGAAGGAATGGTCCCTGTTGACATCTTGATCTTGGACTTATGGTCTTCAGAACTATGAGACAATCAATTTCTGTTGTTTAAGTCACTCAGTTTGTGGTACTTTGTTACTAGGCAGCCCTCAGAGACTAGCCCAGTGGGAAAAACAAATAAACAAATCAAACATTAGTGCAGCAATTTGGAAATGGTATCTGGGAAGCAATAGGGAGTAGTAGGGACTCTGGCAACTTGGTGAATCCATGATCCAAAAAAAGGCTGCTCTGGCTAATTATCATCATGTGCGACTAAAAGCCTGGTATCATTAGGGCAGACTTTTTAAGGAAACCTGGAAATCTAGGTTTATGTGTGGTATTATCTCCTCTTTTAATGAGGTACAAAACAAAATGCTATGAAGCAGAATTTGCCCGAAGGCTACTAGTTATGACTTTGTGCTTAGAATAGGGATGACTAACTAAAATCCTTTACCCAATCTGACCTTACTGCCCATAGTTATAAAGTTTTATTGAAACACAAAAGGCTGATTTGTTTATGTATTGACTTTGGTCACCATCACGCTAAAGTGGCAGAGTTGTGAAATTGCAAAAGAGCCACTGTGGTCCTCTAAGCCTGAACTATTTACCCTCTGATCCTTTACAAAAGAAGTCTGTCAATCCCTGACTTAAAGAAGTAACCCAAAACCTTCCTCTGGCATAAAATAACCATGGTGGTTAGATTCCCCTTTCCTTGTCTGTCATTCACCACTACCTTTCCCCAAACATACACAATTACTGTTGACCCTTGAACAACATGGGCTTAAACTGCCAGGTCTATAAATCTGTAAATGTTTGTCTACCTGTGGTTCTCTATTCATGGATTCAACCAACCATGGATGTCAGTGGGATGAACCCCTGGGTGAGAACTAGGTGTATATGGATGATGACTATAAATCATATTGGATTTGCCACTGTACAGGTTGATACCTCTCACCCATGTGTTTTTCAGGGATCTGCTATATTTTCCAGAAATCCTGGGCTTCTTTGACTCCTGGAGCACTCCTATACTCAGGGACTATATGTTCATCCACACCATCTGGGCCACCTCAGAAGGCCTGTTCCCACTTGTCTGGTCCAAACCACAGTCTGGTCTTCTAGTTTCAGCTCCCAGGCTGCAGGGACACATGCAGTGTTCCTGGGGCTGCCTTTCCTTGCCCTTTGTATGAATTATCTGCCAGCAGCCATCTTGTCTCTGTGTCTTTGGGAGATTATAAACATCTTGAAGGCAAAGTAGAGTCCACTTAACCTGCCTCAGTAGCCACCTTGAGCTTGGGGCCCAACCTCAGCCCACCCCATAGGCAGGGGCTCGGTGGGAGGGAATGCTGGAAGGAAAGGGGGCAGAACTGAGATAGCAGAGAAAGCAGATGCCAGAGAAAGGTGCCCCCAGCAAGGGTACCAGTGACTTGTGTCCTCTCTCTCTCTCTAGTGCTCTGCCGGGAGTTCATGCTCTGTCAGTTACCATCTCCAACTGATAAAGGGAGTGCAAGCTTGGAGCCCAATGATACTATTGTGCAGTCCTATTGTGTGTGTCTTGCTGATGGGAGTTTGTTTGTTCATTTATTATCTGTCCTCTCACTCATTCATTCATTCATCCATTCATTTACTTGATGCATTTTCATGCAGGATCAACTCAGAAAAGCAATGTTCTGGGATAGTGGGGAAAACAAATAGGACTCACATGTGGCCCATGGAGTGAACTGAATTCTACTGTCATGTTTTACTCCCTCTGCATCCAGCAAGAGCTTCTCAGAGGGTTGAGTGCTCCAGGTGATTCTGCATCTTTGGATTTGGCTGTGAGACTGGCTTTGGGCCAGTGGCAGGTAGGCACCAGAGACAGTTTTTTTTTGTTGTTGTTTGTTTGTTTTTTTAGACTAGGTCTCGCTATTTTTGCCTGTGGAACCGCAGGCTCTCTTTGCCCGGGGTACCACAGACTCAAGCAATTCCCAGCCTCCCAGGTAGCTGGGATTACAGGTGCACACCACCACGCCCAGTTATTTTTTTGGAGCTAGGTCTCGCTACAGGCCCCAGGCGGGACTCGAACCGCGATCCCTAGGCCCAGGTGCTTCATAGGCTGAAGCTTACAGGCACGAGCCACCGTGTCCGGCCCCAGAGACAGTTTTGATGTAAACCTCAGAAGACACTTTGTGTCTCCTCCATTTTGTTGTACCTGTCACTACCTGGGAAGAGCCACTGGCTTGTGGAGCCAAAGGGATGACAGACAGGTTGAGCAAAATGGCCCTAGTCAACACAAATCCCATAGCCCCTGCTCTGAGCACAGACACCCAATAGCCAGCTGTCTAGCTGAATTCAAGCTGACCCAGGTCATGAGTGATAGTAATTGTGTTCCTTTCAGTCACTGAGTCTTAGATGAATAGTCACACAGCAACAAATAACCCAAACTTCTCTCCTCAAGACCTGCCACCAGTTTTGAAACAAATCATGTCCCCTGGTAATCAACAGGTAAAGCAAGAGGGTTGATTGCTCTCTGTTTGGCTTCTATGGTGAGTGGAATAATAGTCCTTTCTCCCGCAGATGTCCTGATTCTAATAGCTAGAATCTAAGAAGATGTTAAATTAGTTGGAAAGGGAGAATTAGGATTGCAGGTAGAATTAAGTCTGTTAATCAGCTGACCTCAAAATAAGGAGATTATCCTGGATTGCCTGAGTGGGTCCAGTATGCAACGGGGGACCCTTAAATCAGAGAGAGTGGGACTGACTGGAACCAGAGAGACTATGCTTGCCTCCACCACTGTCAACTTTGAAGAGAAAGAAGGGGCCACAAGCCAAGACACAAGGCAGCCCCAGAGAACTGAAAAAAGTGCGGATTGCTCTTAGAGCCCCCTGAGAGGAAGGCAGCCCTGGAAAATCCTGGATTTTAGCTCACTGAGACTCATTTTGGACTTCTAAACTCCAGAACTGTGAAAGGATGAGTGTGTGCTGTACTAAGCCACCAAGCTGATAATAGCTTGCTTCAGCAACAATCAGAAGCCAACACAGCACCCTACCCTGAGAGGCCAGGAATTTCTCTCCCCAGTCCCTACTCCTCATCCCCCAACCCACTTCTGATGGAAGCTATATCCTCTGAGCCCCTGCGGCTGGCTCTCCTCTCTGCCTCAGCTCTCCCCAGTTCTGGTTATCTGCTCCTTGGTCTTCCCACTCGGTACAGAGGTGAGAATGACCCCTGTAGCTGATCTCTCAGGCCTCCATACCCATTGTGGCTTCTTGATAAGCCTGTCTGAACTTCTGTAGATGTTAAATTCTCCGAGTCTCTGGCAAATGGCCCTCCATCTCCTGCCAGAATCCTGCCTAATGACATAGGGTGCAGTCATCAAAGAAGATGCCAGTGGATTCTGTGCAGAGGTCAAGGGATTGCTTAGGAAAGGTAGACTTTTGATGCACTGTTAACAGTTTCTCCACAGGTAAGAATGGGAACCCAGGATCCTGGAAGCAGGAACGGGGCCTTGGGCTATTGACCCTCTTCTCACAATCATGGGAATTTAGGTGACTAGCCCAGCCCTTTAAGCACTTGTTTGTCTGCCCTGGAATGGGCAGTGCTGGGGACACCTCCCAGGCCTCATGATGAGCGCAGCAGCTGGCACACTTTGGAAGCAGGATATATGGTGGCTCACGAGCCCATAGGGACAGTGCAGGGACAGAGCAGCAGGAACTTGACAGGCAATCATTGATGTGCTTGGGGAGCAGTGAGCAGCCATCGTGCCTGGAACAGTAAGACCTGTGTCTTGAAAGGCACATGGGAAGCATGGCTCAGAGGCATTTAGAATTTGCACAAAAACGTTTAGCTTCTAATCCGTTGGCAATAGGCTGTCATGAGGGGCTTTAGATGGGGGAGAAAGACATGATCTAAGTGATCCAGAAGAAAGAGAGAGAGAAATAGAACGAAAGAAAAATAGAGAAAAAGCGAGAGGAAGGGAAGGAGAGAATTTAGAAGGTTAAGGATCGTTGGCAACTTCTTTTGGAAGATTTCTCAAAGCCATCTGTGTCTTGTTTTCTTTGTGCAGAAGGGGAAAAGGAAGTAAATAGGACTCTGGAAGCAATGTATTAACAATTTGGGCCCTGAGAGCAGTTATTTTCCTGACTAATATGTCTTTCAGCTATGTATATGCTCTTTCCTAACCAGAGTAGGCTGGGAATAGACAGGTCATCGTGTTGAGTACTCTGGGGGGCTCATCCCATCATAGTTTACAGATGGTGTTCCCTATGGTTGTGGAGTTCATAGATGCTACAACTGTACCTGGAACCAGGGAGCAGAACAGACAAGCCCCTGCTCGCCTTGAACCCCTAGTAGCCTCCTCCCTCTGGACATGTAGGTGAAATGGACTTAGTCCTCAGGCTCTTGCTACCTAATATGCTTCCTGTTTTTTCTTTTAATAGGAAAGACAAAATTTGAGCAGGTCAATAAAATTACACAGTTACCTGATCAATGAGGTTGGTAGAAATCATCCATGACTTGGTGGCAGCATACTCCAAAAGAGCAAGAAAAAAAAGCACCGCACCATTCTCTTCACCCTTACTACTCAAAACCTGGCCTGCACAGAGAGGCCAGACCCAGCTCACAGTTCATTAAATGCTATTTTTTTCTTGTTTACTCTAACAGTGACACTCGACTTTGGCATCTTATAAAATGCTATCATTATTATTTCCTTAAAACGATTTATTTGAACCTCATTATTTAGGAATTTTTTGTTTGCAAGAGTCAGAAATCCAATTAAGTTGATTCAAGATAAAACAGAAAACAGGGACGTTGAAGAGTATGAGCAGCAGCATCAGGCATGGCTGGATCCAGGTGCATTAACACTGTTCAGAATTCTGCTCCTTGTCTCCACTCCATATTTGTTCTCTCTGCACAGGTTTCATTCTGTCAACTTCTTTTTTCCAGTAGCTCCAGGTTTATATTCTTGCCAAAGCAACCCCAGAAAAAAGAAAGGAAGGACCTCATTTTTCATGGATGTGTTTAATGTACCAGAATGGAGTCATCTTGGCTTTATCCCAGAATGGGATACTTTTGGCATGTGTTCACCCTGATATGGGTGGATAAGTCTTAACGAGGTGGTTATCCTAGGTACCCACCACCTAGGAAAGATGGGTCCAATAGAAAAGTGCCTAGGCACAGTAAGTGAGGGAAAAGGTGGATGTTGGGTAGGCCGGTTGAGTAGGGACAATTATATGTTCATTCCTTATTGTCTCTTTCATTTTCAACAATTCAGTGCACCTTCTAATCCAAGAATGTACATATTAATAAACCTGTAAATACTACTCACAACTACAAACCTGAAAAGCTAGACCTGGCCAAATTCACCGAATTCTTGCTTATCTTCTTGGGATCTGGGATCTGAGAAACCCAGATGATGTGGCCCTACAGAGGCCTGGGCAGAAATACTACACCCTCCATCTACTGCCCCTAGAGCAACAGATGGAAGAGCCATTGAACACACTGGAGGGGGCCAGCCTTTTGTTCATAGAAGGAATAATATGGGCACAGCCCCAGCCCAAGCAGGCCCTGAGGATACTGCAAGGGAAGAAGTCATTCGACTCTGCGTTGGGTCCGTAAACGGGTCCAGCCACATTATTCAGGATGACTTGGTTGCAAGTGACAGAAATGAAATTCAGACTTATGAAGTAGTAAGAGTAAAATTATTATTCACAATAAGTAAATCCTGATGGCAGCAGATATTATTAATAACACTTGATATATAATTGTATTTTAATAATATAATAGCATAATATAATAATTATCAACTTTATTATAGATACTATTATTCCTGGCTCAGATATGGCTAGCTCCAGGGTTTGAAGATGTCCTGAGGAAACTGTAAATCACATCTCAGGTTTCCTCTGTTGGCTTCATTCTCAAGTTCTCATCAGTACGAGGCACACACTCTCAGCTCAGCAGTCCCAGTAGAAACACAAGATGCCAGCAGGCCTTTGCCTCCATGTGGGCAGGGGATGAGAGCTGGACACCTCTGCTGGGGCGCAGGCTATGGGGGGAGGTCACCCTCTGGTTTACTCCAACCTCAACAGACCTACTCTAGGAATGAAAAATCCAGTCTCTCCAGCTGCAGATATAATGGAGAGCAAAGGAAATAATAACAGCCCTGGACACACTCACCACCTGGGTGGGACAAATAGCATGTCAGGAACCACTGAGACAGGAAGGTGAAACCAGTGACTGAGGTGACCTGTCACAGATTTCCACCACAGATTTGCATCATCTCTGGGACTAGGGAACAAAACCCCGGCCTGCAATAATGTGCAACGCAAATGAGGCTCCCTCCTTTACCAATCAGTGGGGGGGGGGGGGGAAGAAAGCCACAATAATGTGACTGTAGCCCATGGCAGAACTGCTAACACAAGAGAGGAGAGGAGCTGGACCAACCACCTGGGGAAGTCTGTCCCCAGCAGGGAATGCCTCTACTGCCAGTACCTAGGAGCTGAATTTCCAAACCAAGATATCAGAAATACAAGGTACAGAGCCAGCGACACATGACAAACACTAGAAAGGATCCTGGAGAAGCACACCACATATCTGCCCTACAAGTTCCTGATGTGCTGGGCCTGACTATCTGCCTCAGTTACTCCTGAGATCCAAGCAGCCTGCTCTGTTGCTGTCCAGGAGTGCAAGTCCACACCCAGGAGAAAAGGACATAGTTCCAGAAAAAGAAAAGACGAGTGGGTCAAACAGGGACCAACAGTTTGCAGTGAGAGGAGTTGGAATGATCAGAGTGGGGAAGGGGAAAGGGGTGTAGGGTGGGGGATAAGGGGTGCAATATGGAAGGGAGGGCCAAACCTAAGGGGAATGACAACCATACAAACATGACCGTTATTGTATGAAAATTACAAAATAAAAATTAAGAAAGGAAGGAAGGGAGAGAGAGCGAGAGGAAAAAGAGAAGATCCTCTTCCCACAATCCCATGATTCTCCTGAGTTGGACCAAGGGATTGGGAGACACTGATTGGCCGGAGCAGCCCCCTCACCCTTCCCTAGTGATCAGCTCCTTTCTACTTTAAGGGCTGAACAAGGGGGATGGATGGTCCCAGTGAGGGGGATGTTGCTGGCAGAAAAAAACAACAGCTGTCCCTCACTCAGGAGGGGGAGCATTTGAAGAACAGAAGGCAGTAGCATGCCAAGCAGAGAGGAAGGGTGTTGCTGGGGGAGGGTCCAAGTGAGGAATGTGTGATGGGATAGGAAGGGGCTGGGAGCGGCTGTGAGGGCCACAAATGGCAAGGGTCCTCAGGGGCAGCACCAGTGGATAGCCCTGTAGGCAGGGCAGAGCACTACAGGGGCTGGGCCGAAAGCCTGAGGGGCAGTTTGGTGCAGCAGGGTTGTGGCATCCTGTGCTCTGACTCCCACTGGGGCAGGCTCTCCCTTTGCTCTTGAGGCTTTTTGCTGCGAGGAGCTTCCAGTCAGTGTCTTGGGGGGGGGGAGGGGCTACCCTAGATGGCAAGGGGTGAAGGTGACACGCATCCCCTCTCATTGCTGCTACTCTCAAGTGCCCACAAAATGCTTTCTGTGAGTCTGGGGCCAGCACATGAAACGAAGGGGGGCACTATGCTCCTAGCTCCCGGAGCTCACTTTCTGACTGGGGCCAGTGACAGGCCCTTGCTATTTTCACTCAGGCTCTGACGCAGGCTCTGGCTCATGGACAAGCCTGAGGAAATGTTTGTGGAATTAGGACAGCGCTATGGCGGCCATGGCTCCCTGCCCTGGGGAGAGGCACCGCTTTCAGTCTGTTCTACCTATAACTGGCCAGGTGCCTTTCACTCAGTCACATATATTCTCTGAGCCCCCAGGTTCCTCATCCGTCAAACGAGGGGGCAAGAGCAACCTGTTCCCCAGTCCCCAACTAGTTCTAACATTCCCTGGCTGTCTAGCCTGAGACAGTCACACTTGCTCTATCCCTTCTCCCAGAGCACCCGCTCTCGCCCAAGGGCCCCTTGGTGCCCTGCACACAGCCTGCCTGGGCTGGCCTGGGCAGGGGGAAGAGGCATTCAAGGCGCTGTAATTATTGTAAAGAGGAGAGTTTAAGTGTTTAGTTTTATGAGGTAGCCGGCCCTCTCTGTCAGCAGAAAGCCACGCAGCTCCCTGGGTACGAGTTAATTTCCTCCGTGGCTCGTTTTCTCGCCTGCCGTCATTTTTTCTCAGCTGCTTTATGGCTTTCGGAGCAGTGTGTAGTGGCAGTGGCTTCGAGCGCTGGCGCCTCCCCCCTGCGCTGGAGCCCCAGGCAGCCAGGCCAGGCCACGGGCAGCAGAGCTGGCCACTTCTGTGCTCGATGGCACTTGGGGACAGCAGGATGGGGGGGTGGAGGGCAGAAGAGGGATGCCACCCAGCCAGATTAGGCCGTGGCCCCTGGCACCTCTGGACAAGCTCTGAAGGAACAAATCTAAACTGAAATGAATGACGGTCGGGTCAACCTCGCAGCTGCCCCGAGTGCCCCAGTTAAACACTGGGAGACTTTACCCTCCAGCTCGTAGTAGCAAGAAGGGGGTGTGGTGGCACATAAAAAGCACTAGTTTTACCCTCCAATCTGGATTCAAATG
Organism: Uropsilus gracilis; assembly: GCA_004024945.1. Taxonomy (NCBI): domain Eukaryota; kingdom Metazoa; phylum Chordata; class Mammalia; order Eulipotyphla; family Talpidae; genus Uropsilus; species Uropsilus gracilis. The sequence goes on along the minus strand of PVHY01002603.1, from coordinate 23,863 downwards.
CTGGCGCAGGTGACTTTCCCCTGAGGATGTCATCTCCTCGTCTACACAATGAGGGTGTCTGCCCAGAGGTGCTGAGGGGGTGGACCGGCATCGCATGTGCAAAGCACTTGACACTGCTTCCTAAATGTTAGCTTGCTTTTCTGAACTGCCCTATGACTGCAGGGAAGTCGTGCCCACCTCTCACAAGAGGTTCTTGTGAGAAACTAGACAACCTCCAAAAGATGCTTTGCATCCACCAAAACCAAGAACAGCCTCTCCTTGATCATCAAGTCCAGCCAGGTATGTGGCACTGACATAATGAAGACCTATGGGGACCCCAAACTAAGGGTCCTTAGTCCCTTCCTAGGATGAGGGAGCTGGAGCATTAGCATCCTCAGAATCACTAGGTAGGCAGGAAGCTGTGAGTCCTGATGGGCACAGCAAAAATGAACTCCCTGCTAGAATCTGTAGACTAGCAGTTTTGAGACCCCATCACTGGACCTCACATAACTGGTAGCTCTAAGGACTAATGGTGATAAAATCAAGGGGGTGGCTGAGTGTGCTATAAAGAAGGACTCTGAAGTGGACCAGAACTTGACCCCACTGTGACCTTGAGCAAATCTCACTTCATCCCCAAAATGGAGGAACAGCAGCTACTTTCCAGGACACATGCAGAGGATTAGATTAAATGAGTGGAGATACACTAGCTCTCTGGCACACGCTGAGACTGAGAGTGAGACCCCACCCAGGCACCTAGCCACCAGGAGTCGGAACACCCAGGTCTCTAATGGATTCGGTTTCTGCTCACCTTCACCCTTTAGCATGTAACTGGTCCTGGCAGCAGGGCTCTTTTATGCAGTGCCCCTGTGGGACCTCATGAAAGCTCGGCTCCTCTGCCCAGAACAGTCCACACACAGCAACCCACAGATCTGGTCAGTGATTTCAGAGAGTGCGGTCCCTCCTGAGATCCAGCCACAATTCCCTGATTAAGACCCCTGAGCTGACATCTCTGCCACCACTTTATCCTCTCCACCTTTGTCTTCTTTGGGGATGCAGGCTGCATGTGGGTTCCATGTGGTTTACACTTGTCCTTTTCAGACCCAAAGTTACCTGAATTCACAGACTGGCCACAATGGGCTTCACTGTAGAGAAAAGGAGAAGCTGTTAGAAAAGTTCCATAGTGTCTGGTTTGTAAGGCTCACAGCTCACACATTCAGGACACTGGTTTATCCCTACCCTCCATCCCTTTTTTCCACTGGAAATGGTACTCAGAACTCCTCTTGAAACATTCCCCCCATATCTCATGGAATCATTGGCAAGCTGATATCATGCCCAGCAGCAAGAGAAGACCCTGATTGGTCACTCACCTTCCTCCGGTTCAGGGATGTCGAGGTAACCCAGTAAGAATCAATGACAAGTGAGAATAGTTGCAGAGTTTCTGGGAGAGCAGGCTGTTTCCTCTCTTATTTGGAAGCTCAGAAGATACAGTCACTGTTCACCTGAATGTGGTATAAGATTGAAAAGACAGCAGCTGTTTTGCTACCAGAAGGTGTAGCCTGGAGCTGCTCCAGTGAAGGGCTGGGGAGGCTCTGTGAGCAACCTAAGGTTGAAACTCACAACATGCAAGTCAGGCAAGAGAAATGGAGAGAGGCACAGTCTTTGTTGACATCTGTGGAGCTGCTGGATCAAGCCTTACTTGATGCTAACATACCTCCAGACTTCATAACTATATAGCATAATAAACTGCCCTAAGTGCAACCAATTAGACTGGGTTTTCCTGTCACTTGTTAGAGCAAAGTATTTTCTCTAAAACCCCTGGTGGGCTGGACCAGACAGAGAAAATATGAGGGAGGAGAGCTCAAGAGTCAGAAAGGTGATTTGTTGAAAGAAGATTGGAATCTCTACCTGCTCATCTGGTACCAGGAAATTTTCAGGAATAGGTCTGGAATGAGAGAGCAGATTTATTTTTCAGTATTATCTGTCTGGGCAGAAGGGAATATTGGTTCTCCGGAGTTTGATCAGTCACCAATTCCATTCAAGTTCACAAAGGTCTCCTGGAAACCAGTCATACGTAGCCTCTCTGGTGAGGGATGGAAGACACACGTACAAACAGGACCATCCCCATGGGGGTGGAGGGATCCCCTGGTTGGATGAGGAAGACATAGCCAAGAAACACCATGACACAAGCAAGACAGGATAAGTGAGAAGATCGAGGTGGACCGATGGGTCTCGGGCACCCCGGAGAAGGACAATGCAGGACCAGGGCACAGAAGGATAGGCCCCTTTCTCTGTCCACAAAGGCATGGTGCTACCAGAAAGACCAGCTCTTCCCAATTCATAAAGTAACACCTTAGAGCTGCTTCCCAGGGTGCTTTCAGCAGCTGCCACTCCACCCCAACCCTGCGGAATTCTCCCCGTTTCTGTGTTCTCCAAGTGTGGGATGAGGGCCACGGCAGAAAGGGGACTTTAAGAGGTGCCAGGAATAGAGAGAAGTCACATTGCCTCACCGGGGTGGTGAGAACACTCTCCTACGTAGTTCTCCTAAAGGCTTCAGCAGCGGACAGGCTCTGGTCTGGCGCTAGCTCACCTCTCTTGCGTCTCTAGCACCTGCTGGCCTCCCCCTCAGCCATGAGGGGAGCAGGCCTCAGCCTACTGCCTTCCGCACGCAACAGTCTTTGCTCAACTTCCCTCAGACTGTTTTGTTTTCATGGCATTTATTTTAGCAGTTGTCTTCTATTTATGGCAAGTGATATTGGCTTTCCATTTATGGCAGTGATAAAAAGCTTCCCTTTACATTTCATTTCTTTAAGTCTTTTAAAGGGGGCTGATTGAAAGGCAAATATTAGTACAAGTAGGACGCAGATACCACCCAAATGGCGACAGTGGAATGCGAATGAGCTGTCTGGAAGGGAGTTCTTGCACAAGTGTAAGCTGCCTACTGTGTGCTGGGCACTGGGAAGACAGCAGGGAGCCAAGAAGGCACCTACAGTTTAAGCGAGGCGGGAAGACATCACCAGAATGAGCAAAACGCCCAGCGTGCTGGCGGCGGTGGGCGATCTGGAGGCCCGAGGCGCGGTGGGACAGCGCAGCCTGCGTGGGCCATGACTTGCAAGCTCGCCGCCTCCAGCTGAAAACTCAGAGCGAGTACAAGCTTCGAGGAGGAGGTGAGGCCCATGCCTTTGCAGGCATTCGGGGAGGGCACACCCTAGCAGAAGGAAACAGAAAGACCCAGCTCGTCCCTCCTGGTTTAGAGGATGCAGCCGGCCCTGATGACAGGCAGCAGCAAAACCTGTATCAACGCTCTATCCCCCTTTCTTCAGTACCAGCGGGCAGAGGCGGGTCTGCAGAGCTAAGAGGAGCTCCAGGAAAGCAGCCCCATGCAGCACGGGGTCAGTTTCTCCTGGACCTGCCTTGTGAACAGGTGTGGCTCCAGGGCAGTTCCAGACCCATCACCACAGGGCCCAGCCGGCTCTGCAACCACTGCCTTCTGAGTCATCAAACTGCCATTGACTTTCGGTCAATACCAGTACCGGGTGCTAAGTGCACCTTGTTATTTCATTTCTTTGAAAATCGGTCACCTATCTGTGGTTCATGTGTAGCCTGGTGGGTAGGAAAACTGGGAATGTGAACCCTGGCTCCCCTACTTACAAGCTCTCTGCTGCTGGGCAGGTTCTTTTGTTCTATTGAGCTTTTGTTCTCTTCCGCATGAAGTGGGACTAGCACGTTGCTGGCAGTGCGCGTGCGGTGTCCAGCACCGGCGGGCAGCCCTTGACGGCTGTCCAGTTTCTCCTTAGCCCCAACTCTGAATGGCCGATTGCTGGGGATCAGGCCATTCCCCTCTCACACGTGGGAGTTGGCGGCAGGAGGAGGTGGGCTGGAAGGCCATCCATTCATGCAGCAAATGTTTATTCCCCACACCAGGCGTCTTTCCCATCCCTGACAGTACAGCAGCAAACAAAACAATCACCGCTAAGCTTCTTGATCTTGTGGGAACAAGTCATCAGAGAAGCTCATGAGACTGCATAAAGTAAGAAAAACAGAGAACGTTTAGAGAGCAATTCAGATTGGGAATTCCAGGAGGGCTTTGTTTGGGGGCGAGAAGGGCTGGACTTTGCGGAGGTTTGGGTGCTGTGCACTCCCGGCAGAGGAGAGAACAGAGTGGAGTCACTGTGAATTGTCTGAGCGATGGGAAGTCAGCCGACTCTGCCAGAAGGGTGGGTGCTGGTGAGTCCAGCGGGAAAGGAGGGGGGATGTGGGTCTCCACCGTAGAAGGAGAGACCTCGGACAGGGGGCGGCCGTGAGGACAGCCAACGTGAGTCAAGCCGGGCTCCCATTCTCTGCTAGGGTCCCTTTCACTGCATGTTTAAGGGTCTTCCACTTGCGGTTGCCAGGTCCATAGTCCCTGCTGCCCCCTCCCACCTTCTGGGGTCGCTTTCACTTGACCAGGCCCACAGGTGCCCCTGTGCTGGCGGAAGCTCTCTCCGAGAGTCCCAGTTCTCCTCCAGGTTGGAAGAAATCTTTATAGTTTGCACGAAGGGACAGGAGGAGGGGGGAGAGCAACGTTGGCTGGCAGCAGAACCAATGCAGCAGCCAGCGCTGGAAACCATCCCAAGTATTTAGAAATTAAAATAATAAAAGAAAACTGAGCATATGGAGTTTGTAAAGTGCTGTCCATCTTCAAGAAGGGATGCGGTCTGTTCTGCATGCACGGTGGAGCTGGGCTCACGGTGGCGGAGTCCGAGGGCTAAGGGCGGCCGCTTGTCTCTCGGGGAAGGGCCCCAGGGGAAGGCGCATGCGCTGCTCTGTGCCACGAAGAGTGGGGGAATCCCCTTTGCGCTGTCCTTTTGGAAAAAGAGGAAGGATGCGCTCCCAGCACCCCCCCCCCCCCCCCCCCCCCCCCCCCCCCCCGAGCCACGGGGGAGACTCCGGTGCTCCTCGGCCCAGGCAGTGCCCCTCCCCCTCAGCGCAACCCCCAACCCTATCTTTACTTCTTCCTTTTCTGTGTCCAACACCGGAGTTGCCCTGGACTCAGTCTTCAAAGCACAAGCAAACACTGCAGCTTTTCGCCTCCTTCCACTTCTCTGCTTTAACCGAGCACCCTCTTGGCACCCAGTCACCAGCAACCACCTCTGCCTGGTCTCTCAGGTCCTCTTTCCACCCCCACCTGCAGCTTGCAGGTGGAGCTCTCTTTCAGAGGCTCGTCATCCCACTTTGGGTGAGAGTTCAACTCTTTCCATGACTTTCAAACCCTGTGTGATCCAGGATCTGCCTAATTCCAGCCTCACTGGTCTTCCTTCTGCCCCTCAAATAAGCCAAGACGCAGATACTCCTCCCCAGTCCTTTCAACGATTGGTTCCTCATTCAGTACTCAGCTAAAAAGCCACCTCCTCAAAGAAGCCTTCCCTGACCACCGCATCTAGAAAACCACTTCTCTGATTCCCTTTGACATCGCTGTTTATTTCTAAATACACATATCACTATCTAAAGTTGCCCTGTTCAGGATGTGAGGGCGACCTGGCTGCGACACCTGTCACCCCATTGATCGCCAGGGTTGATTCGGCTGATCTGGCTGGCTAGGCGGGTGTCCCCTTCCTCCCTCACCGCTCCATGTGCGTTCCTCCCGAGCTCACCATTCCATGCGCGTCCCTCCCGAAGCTGCGCGCTCGGTGGAAGAGGACGGCCTTCCCCAATAGAGACGGACGTTCTTCGGTCGAGGGTATACGAGTAGCTGCGCTCCCCTGCTAGAACCGCCAAACAAGCTCTAAAGTTGCCCTGTTCATTTGTTTGACTCATTCGCCCACCACCTAAGTGCCCGAGACCTGTCTGTGCTCTCCCCTGCTATGTCCTCCATACCTGGAACAGCGCTTGGCCCAGAGCAGTTGCTTCACAGGTATCTACTGAATGGGGACCAAGTGAATGCCGGGCCACCTGGCTTATTGGGGCAGCAACCAGGTGTTTGGCGACCCTGTACACAGCCTCACGATTGCTAAGTGGCAAACAGCACCACCCTCGGGCAGAATTCATGAGGTTCTGGTGGAGCCCACCCACATGGTCACAAGTCAGGGCACTGTGATGTGCGCCTACATCCAGGCAAATCATGGGACACCCACTGTGTACAGGGCCTCCCTCCTGTGGAGTAAGAAACCTCAACCTGCCACTCCTACAGTGGGGAGACCACCTGCGAAGCACAGGTGCCTGGTGTTTTCTGTACAGGCAGCTCAGCTGGCGTAAGATGGGCATGTGGGCTGGTTTGAAGGGTCGGGCAGCAGGACAAAAGGGAAGGCTGTTGTCCTGTGAGCACCGATGGAGTAGGAGACTGGCCAGCTCAGGGCCCCCAGGGTCCTTGAGGGCTCTTGAGTACCTGGACTTGGGGTGCAAAGGCAGCTACAGGAGTGCATTGAGACACCTGTGGGGGTGGGGCAGCGAGGCTTCCCGTGGCTGGGTCTGTTGAGAGGGGCGAAGGTCTCCTCCCACAGCCCCTCCCCTCCTTCCCTTCTCCACCTCCCCCTCCGTCTGGCTGCTCCTCTCCCGCTCTGCTACACGCTGGCCTCCGCAAGATGGATTTTCCTGGCTGTGCCAATCTTGCTGCCACCTGTTCGCGCTGTGCTCGAGCCAGCAAAGTGGCTCAGCTTCAAACCCAGAGCAGCTGGGAGAGTGGTTGCCAAGCCTCGTTGTCCCCCTCGTTTCCCTCCTTTGTTGCAGCTTGCTGCTTGGGCCCCAAGACATCCTGTCACCTGCTGTCGGTTGGACTGCCCCTTGTCTCCCCACTCTGCCCACAGCTGCCCCTCCATCCTCCTCAGGCCCCAGCCCCCAACAGCCGGTCATGGAGAAGGCCAGCCGGGGACCTTCACAGGGGCCCTTGCCACCCTGCCTACCAGCTTTCCTAGTCCAGACTCTCACCCCCTTCCCGTGTCCCTCCATGGGACTCCCCTACTTACTGCTCCTTCCCCAGGAACACCAGACAGAAGGGCTGAGGCTGGGACAAGGCCTCAGGGGACAAAAGGGGTCTGGCAGGCAGCCTGTGACACGCCCACACAGACCCATGCCCCAAGAGAGGATGATCCTGGAAAAGACCTGCGGCCACGACCCAAACCTAGCCCAGCCCCTAACGCTGGCACCATGACCTTGACAGAACCTTTCTGAACCTGACTTGTTGCCTGCAGCGGGGCCAGGTCAGTGCCTGCCCATCCCACAGTAGCAGCGTGCAGAACAGAGAACGAGCCTCAAACTCCTTCGGGAACAAGGCAGGGATATAATTAAACACATGCGTGGGACAGAGAAATGCAAACTGTAAAGTGCTGTGCAGCGGGGGGAGCTGTTTCTGCTCTTTCTCAAGAGGTATGGCTGATTCCCGGAGAGATGGCTGGCCTCCTGATCAGAATGCCTGCCCGCCCCGCCTCCTCCTCCTAGAAAAAGGTGTGGGTTGTGTCTGTCTTCAGAAATACTGGCTCCAACTGAGGGGGCATCTGATGGCTGAGAGACAGACACATCAGAAGATAGAGCAAGACACAGGCAGACAGACAAATAAACACAGATGAAATAGCCAGTGAGGCCGATGGTTCTCCTGATGGGAACAGACAGGCGGTGGTGGCTGGGCTCCCATAGCCTGGGGCTTGTCTCTGCTCCGCTGGGCTTCTTCCCCGCCTCCTACCCTGGGTCATTAGCTTTCCAGATCCCAGACTTTCGGGCATATGCATGTGCACACACACATCCTGGTGTTCACTTGTCTGCACAGAGGGCAGGGGTTGGGCATAGGCCAGACCCTCCCAATTCTGAGAGACTACTGAAAAGGGAAAGGTTTTGCGTGGAGGAGGGACCTTCCAACTACTTAGGGTCTGAAGAGGTGTGCCTTTACTTTATCAAGGGTAGTAAGAGGAAACTATTTACACAGAGGGGGGACCTTAACCCTTCGAGATGAGTCAGCAAGAAGAAACTAAGGAGGCTGGTGGAGGAACCATGGCATCTGCTCCAGTTTGTCACTATGCATCTTTCTCTGGGCACTCGGTGCTGGTTACGGGATTTACAGATGAGCAGAAAGCATGGGGGCTCTTGAAACCTTTTGATTGGTGGGGAGAGGGTGGGCTGGGGATGCCAACTCTGGGGAGGTATAGACAAGGCAGGAGCTCAGGTTTACAGCCATGCAACCTCTTTGAGCTAGTCATGTACCTCACCAAATCTGCCAGACTGCTCTTTCTAGAATGAGTGAAGGACAAGTCTCTTCCCTGCTAACCTGCCCCCCACCCCCAGCACTCACTCCCATCCATGATCACCCTTTGCTCATATAATAAAGTTCAAATCCATTTCAAGTCTTACCAGGGCCTTAAGGTCAACCTCACCTTACCTTCCTAACCTCCTACTTCTTTCTAAGCCACCCATCAACATCTGCCTTATTGTTCCCTAAAGCCAGTCCCACCCCAGGGCCTCTGCAGGAGGGTGCTTGCTATCTGAACACTCAAGCTCTAGTTCGTGTCTTAGTTGCCTCTTCTTATCATTTATGTCTCAACAGAGCACTTTCCTTACTCCAAGGAGTGCCCTCCTTCCTCTGGGCATCTCTCTGGATTTTGTCATTTGTCTGTGGGGTAGCAGATATCCCTGTGTGAAAATACTCCTTTGCATGTTTTTAGCTTCTGCCCTGTAGAAGGAAAGTTCTTATCTTGTTCATTGCTGCTTTCTACTGTCTCAAGAAGAGCCTGGAACAAGATAGGCATTTGATGAATATTTACCCAGTGAAAAAGTGAATTGCAGAGACAGAGCTGAGTGTCCCAGGCAGGACATTTACCCAAGAAATTGAACAGAATGGAAGGAACGTGGCTGAAGGACAGACAGCATCTTGAGGGGCCAAAACCTGAAAGTTTCCAGGGATGGCAAAGCCGTTGCTCATCTTGCCATGGATCTGACTTGGCAGACCCCTTTTATATCCATTGCCTGAAGATGGCACGCTGTTAGCTCCATTTTACAAATGAGGCAGGTGAGGTTCAGAGAGCTTTGCTCATGTGTCAAAAGAGCCTTTGCTTCTTTTTTAAAAAGAGGAGTGCTTTGACTCCATATCCTATACTTTCTCCTCTGTGGCATATGGCCTCCCAGCTTGTGGAAGAAGGGTCTTGGGTGCTGTCTCTCTTCCCAGAGTCACTTACAGTCACAGTTCTGTTTGAAATGGCAGCAGAGAGGAGCCATGGGTGTGAGAACTTCAGGATCCTGGGTTAGAGTGGGCAGTGACCTGGAGAGAAGCCAGAAAATCTGGTTTTGGGTCCTGATGGACAAAGGAAGTGAACACAGGACTGACATGGCTCAGAATTTCCTGGGGAAGACTTTGCAAGGAGACCTTGCACTTGGCCTCTAGGATGGGATGACAAGACTTGAATCTGAATCCTAGACCTGCTTCTAACAGCACACCCCATCTTTGGGCCTCAATGATCTCCTCTGTGGAGTGGAGATAATAATGCCTCATTCCCAGAGTTGCTCTAAGTTGACCCAATCCCTGTTTGTGTTTCTATAAACCTTCAAAGGTTCTATGGATGTATGTTGCTGAGGGCAATTTGGATACATGAGTCAGAAATCCACTTCAAGCTAGTTCAAGAAGAGTCTTTTATGGGTGCTTGTATCTTAAAAGGTGAGGGGGGTTGACTTCAGGCATGGCAAGATCAAGGTGTGCAACAGAATGAATCTCCCTCCTTGTCTGCTTGTTAGCATTCTTTGGAGGGGATTCCTTTCCCACGCAGGTTGTTGCCAAGAGGTGGCCATCAGTCACTGCAGACTCCCATACTGAAAGAGGACCAGCCCTGTGTAGGAAAGGAACCCCCTCCCACTTAAGCCCCTGTGTAAGTCCCAAGATTGAGTCTCACTGGTACAAAGGGGGGCCAACCTGAACCAACCATTAGAAACCAGCATACTGGGATCTTTGATTAGCCATCTTTGAAGGGTGGGAGTGGCTTCATATGAACCACTTCCATGGTCCAGCGTGGTAGGGAACGGTGCCTGAGGGAAGGGGTGAGGATTGTCATCAAGACGATCTCTTAGGAGAAGGGCACAGCATCTTTTCTCTTGATCCGCTGGCCACGAGTTTATTTTTCACACAGCTTATATACAGTTCCTGTAACACATATCAGCAATTACAAATGCCTTTTGCTTGAGGTCAGTTTTACTGGGGGCTAGTTTTCTATAGGTGTCAGCCTACCCAGGTTAGATGGTGATCAGACTCTCGGTAGGATGCCTTTGTTATCTAAACTGACACTTTACCGGGCTTCCTGATATCTATGCTTTACTTCAATGGGCAAGAGTTTAGTTCCTCATATTTGTGAGGATTTGTTCAGCGTGTAACCTTTTTCTTCCGCCCTGCAAACCACAAAGACTAAAGAAACTAGGGATGCTGCTTCCAGGTAAGGAGGAGACCTAGAAGACCAACTGGTCAATAGCAGATATTCATGGTAAGACACATGGTGATCTTCAACCCAACCAGCAGGCACAGCAGAGTAACAATGCTCTAAGGTTCCAGGCCTCAGAAGGCTCTACTCTGGGACTCCCCTTCAGGAGGATCGAGGAAGTGACTTCTTTGGGGAAATGCTGAATAAGCTACTGTAAGGATTAAGTAAAATTGTCCCATGAAGTGGTTTGTGTATGGTGAAAATGAAACAGGGTGACCCGAAGGGACTTTTTGCCTTCACTTTAACACATACAGACCTGCTTCTCTCTCCGAAGCAGGCTACAAGCAGTTCCTTTGCATCCCCAGCCTTTTTAACCAAAATATCAAACCAAGACTATCAGTGCAGACTAATTTATTTCTAACAAAGTGACTTCTAATTATCCTAATAACTACAAAAGAAACATGTAAGACTCAGAATACTTCAACATTGTCCAAAACCTTTCTCAGCATTGTCCAAAGTCTTTTCCCAGATTGCCCAGAAATCCTCAGTCCCTCAGTCCTGATCATCTCACCAATGTCCAGTCAGAGTCCATTTCCAGACGCTTGAAGACATGTTCCTTTGGCTGCTCCCTTGACTTCCACGCTGTCTTCTCCTTGTCACCTTCAGGTAGCAGGAATTCCATGGTGCCGAACCAACCAAGTTCACTTTCTTCTCACGCCTAACTTTTGCACGGCCTCTTTCAGACACAAGTCAAACTCAGCAAAACCAACTCCAACCCGGAATTCAAATCTACAAACTCCTTAACTGCATTCAGCACACATGCTGCCAGCCTGGGCTAGCCAAGGGTTGCAGGCCCCCGGTGGCCACATGGCCAAGCTCACATGGCTCACATCTTCACAAGATGGCCGATTCCCATCTCTCCTCCATTGAATCTCTCTCTCTCTCTCTATCCGATCTCCATATTCGAATTGCCAATCTGAATCAAATCCCTCTCTTGTTTGCACATCCTTTATATACCCTGATTTCCCGACTTCCAGGAAACCTGTTTCACCTTGACCATTTCACTTCTTTCTCCCCCTGCATCCCCTGAAGGGAAATTCCAGCTAAGGTCATTCTCCATTTTAGCATACCTGTCCTCGAAATCTGCAATCTTGAACAGGAGGGGGTGAGGAACACCCTATCAAAAACACCCATCAAAATGCTAGAGATTATCTTTAACATTATTTTAGAATGGGAGGGGGACAAGGAACTACAGAATTCTCAGACAGGAAGAGGTTTAGAAATCAATGGCTACTACCCACCCTCATTATTTTTTAAATAGTTATCGCTATAAGGCAGTTGGCAGAATGAGTCTGAGATGCAAATAAATTTTGTTACCTGGACCCTCCACTGGTTTCCCTTTGCTCTTGCCATAGTCTAGATACCCCTCCACTCTAGGGTCCCAGAGATTCCCACCCATCTCTCCAGCACCCTGTCTCCTTACCCAGTCCCACCATCCCCATGTGCCCTACCTTTACTTTGAGCTTACAGATACATCAAGAGGGTTTCCTTCTTAGAGGCTTTGCACCTTCCATTCCCTCTGGGAAAACCACTTTCCCCCAGGTCTCCAAATCACTACCACTGTCTCATCATCTAGGTCTCAGATGAAAGAGCACCTTCTCAGTACTTTTATATCAAAGCCTCCACATATAAGGGCTTCTCTCCCCTGCTTCATCTCACTTCACCCATTTATGTTTTTCACCATCTGGAATTATCCTGTTGGTTTGTTTGCTTATTTATCACCAGTCCCTCTTCTGCCTACCACCCCTGCTGAGACAATCAGATCCCAGGAAGCAGAATCTACACAGCATAGGACCTGGTATATAGTCAGGGGTCAATAAATACTTGGTGAATGAGTGTATGAGCAGATGGCTGATGGATAGTGACTAATGGGTGGGTAGAAGGATGGATGATGTCTGAATGGGTAGCTAGATGGGTTGGGAAATGGAAGGTAGAAAGATAGGAAGTACATGGTGGGTGAATGAGTGAATAGATGGATAAGTGGATAAGTGAATGAATAGGTGGATACATGTGTGGATAAGTGGATGGATGGGAGGATAGGTGGGTTGGTGCATGGGTGGATGGGTGGGTGGGTGGATGGATGGATGGATGGATGGATGGATGGATGGATGGATGGACGGACGGATGAATTTACAGACCGACTGACAGACCGACTGACGGACAGACAGAGGGGTGGACAGATGGGTAGTCAGGCTGAACCCATGCTCTGTATAATCCTACCTTCATTCTTAAATTATTTATTTCTCTTTTTAAAAAAAGTGTGTTCTATTACCCCCTTTAGACTAGGAACTGAGTTGTGGTTCTGGCAGACAAAACTCTCTAGGCCTCAACCTTACCTAGCTCACAAAATGGGGCCTCAGAGCCACCTGCTTTACCTGAATTCAACTGACCATAAGGCCTTTTAAACCAATCGTTATAAGATTAATAATACCCTTTCCCTGCAACCACCCTCATTTGCAACTGTTTTTCATCAGCTTGGTCCACCTTTCTCTATTACCAGGTTCTGGGAGAGAGATAGGCAACCTCTCTTACCTGCTGCAGGTCCTGCACTGAACACCTTTGCCCTCACATTAGCCCCCAGAAAAGAGTGTCATTTACTCCTTGCCCCTCTGGAGTTGCTTGCTCCTGGAGGCAATAAAAGACAGCCTACCTCTTGGAGGACCATCTCCCTGAGCTTGGAGATCTGGGAACAGGCCTGGGTGGTTGCCATTGTGGAGCTCACACACAGCCTTCTATGAGCTGGTGTCTCAGTGATAGACTGGGGGAAGGGAAAAGGCACTGCTGTGACCCTGGCTTACCCTCTCTCTGAGGGTCCAGGGGCATATGTGGGCTGACAGAACCATCAGGAGAGAAAGGTGGACCGGCTGGCCTGAGGATACACATTCAGGTGGTGCCTTGAGGCAGGCCCTAGGACCTTCTTAGCATGAGATTCCAAGGGAAGGGGAAGCTCCTGTTTCAATCTGGAAAATTCCATCTTGATGAAATCTAATTGAAGAAAATATCAACTCTTCATGTCAAGTTTGAGTGGAGGTGGGGGGTGGTGGGAGTGCCAAGGAACAGCATGGTACAGACAGAAGCATATAGTAAGATACCATATTGTAAAAAATCTAAAAGCAAGCACAACGATGTCAGTTATATCAACATGTATGTGTGTGTACACGTGGAGGAAGGCGCGGAAATTTACACACCAAACTTGCACCAGTAGTTCCCTCCCTGAAAAAAACTGGGATTTGAGGTGGGAGAACTTGTAGTTGCATTTGTTTTTAAACAAAAATAAGGTGTTTGTGTCTCATATGTGAAGTTAAATTTTCATATGTATAGACAGTCACCAAGGATGTAACTTAAAGCGAGAAGGTCAGAACCAGGAACTAGAACATGAACAAAGGGGCGAGAAGGGCACAAAAGGGCACAAGAGGGTCCCGGCTGACACAGGCTTCTCCTCATGGTGAGTTGGGCCAGCCACCCAGTACTCAGACCTGGGTGGTGTTCCCTGTGGGTGCCCACCATCTTGGAGCCCCCTGGCACTGAACATCCCCAAATCTCTCCCCGAGACCTTATGTTCCTTATAGCTCCCCTCAAGGTCCCATCCTGAGGCTGCAGATACAGACCTAGGAATTGCTTCCAAGACAACTGGGGAGCAGAGAGGGCAGGAAGGTGGGCCCAGAGGGAACGGGGAGCGTTCTGCTGGACTGATCTCATAATGTCAGGGCTGCAGCATCTGGTCTTCCGCCCAGCTGAGTGACAGAATCCACGTGCTCATACAAGGAGGGTTATTTTATTAACCAGATAGATTAAGCATCTCTCCTTCTAATTACCAGTTTAATTAACCTTGGCACATAGTGTGTACCAACCCTCGAGGGACTGAGTCAGAATCGCTGTGCTGGGTGAACACCGCCCATCTGCTGGCACTAGCTTCATCTGGCCCTTGAGAGGCCAGGGCTTTGGGCTTTAAGGATATTGGGTCTGGTAACACCAGGGAGGAGCTAAAGAAGAAGGGGGTTGGGGCTTTCAGGAACTCTCAAGAGGAAAGTTTGCCATGGTGAAATGCATGAAATGCCATGGATTTCAACATGGGTGCCTCTTTAGCAGCCCTCCTGCACATATCCCTGGGCAAGGTGACCACAGAGAAGTCAGTCTGGACCACCCAAATTAGGTCTTCTAAGTATCTACAATGTACCTGGAAACGTCATGTACTGAATAGTGATGAGGCAAGTGATGCCTCAAATTCCCAAGCCTCAGTTTTCTCATCTATAAAATGGATACAGTAATACTGAGTGAGGTTTGATTTAGAGGACAGAGGTCAAGATGCCTTGCAAATTACATTCATTTATTCATTACTTACCCATACCTATTTTTGCAGCAAGAACTCTGTGTTGACAAAAGTAAACAACACAATGATGACCAGGAAGAATTTAGAGACCGAGTGCTCTGGAAATTAACAATGTTTGGCTAAGAATCTGAGTCATCCCCACGTGCATGTACACACACACACACACACACACACACACACACCCAGGCTTCTCCTTCACAGCCATGAACAGAGCACACACACCTCTGCTGCACGCCTACATGCACGAAGAGTGCGCGGCTACCCTGTTCTCAAGAAACGTGAGGCTGGAGTGTCACATGATAAGAAGCTCAGACTGCAGTAAGGGGTTTTAATATAGTTATTTATTTATTTTAAAGCTTATTAAAACCCTAACCTAGTCTTCTCTTCACTAATGCAGTGTTATTGGAGCCTCCTGATGTCTGTGTGGGAGGGTGAAGATGAGCATGTGTATTTGCATATGTTCAAGAGAGAAGATTTTTGATACAATTGTATGTAGGGTATGCTGGTGTGTGTGTGTGTGTGTGTGTGTGTGTGCATCTATGTATAAGTGTGTGAGTTTGAAGGGTATGTTTACCTGTGTGTGCGCTACCTTGACGTGGAGTGTGTGTTCTGCTATTATGCTTCTTAGGGTTTTTTTGATGGTGAGCAGTGTTTCTCAGCCCATTTTTCATTATCACCCCGTACGGAGCCTAGTAAACAAGTTTTTTCCCGAATCGCCCCCTCTCTAAAATTATAACACAGATACACAACATATCTGTTTATGTACTATATATGTGCCTTGTATAGGGACTCAGATTTTTTTCACCCACCCCAACCTCAAAGAAACAATTTCCACCCTTAATGGCATGTCTGCCTCTATTGAGAGTTCATAACATAGGGCAAGAGCTTCTGGCTCTAGGGACCTGGGACCCTGACATTGTGTTCTGGAGTTCCCAGCTGCAAACCTCTTAAATTGAAGATTCCTGGTCCCCACCTGTTATAGACCTAGGAAAGAATCTAGAAATCCAGTTTTAGTAAACTCCTGGGGGATTCTGGTACCCTAATTTGGGGGCTGGAAGGTACTGGGCAGAAGGGAGTTTAAACCCATTGAGGATTTTTCTGGATCCCCTCCTTGTCCTAGAAAACTTTGATTCTCCACCCACAAAGACAACTCTATACACCAAAGCTGACCAAAAAGAGATGAAGGGAGGCTGGTAACTCTGCCTCCCACAGGTCCAGCATCTAGAGAAGACATACAAGGTGTGTGTCTCCAAGACCAGGATTCTGCAGCTGGAGTCTGGAACAAACACTGACCTGAGTGTCTAGAGTCCCGATTTCCATCTGTTTAGCAGAGCCACAGACACCACCCACATTGACCTGGGCCTCCCTTCTGGAAGTCCCAACTTTACTGTATCCCAGGGACTCAGTGTACCAGGCACTGGAGAGGAGGCAGAAGCTTGCCTCAATCCTGCCCACCAGCCCAGCCAAGGATTGAAATAGGAGCTCCAAGCTGTCAGGGTGGGAACCCCATCTGGGATTTGCCAAGGAACTGGTAGCAAAATCAGCAAAAAATAAAAAATAAAATAAAACCAGGGACCTCCTACCTGCCCTCTGTGGGAACTAAAGAAAATCTCTCTGCCTCTTTGGAGCCTCGGACCAGTACCAGCCCTGAGACTGGGAGAGATCAGAACGCAGGGGACCAACTGATGCTCTGTGGGTTCTGGTCCTGTTTGGGGCTACCTCAGGACAGATGGGAACGTGGAAAGGAGAGGGAGGAGCTAGTGTGGTGGATGAGGAGCTGGGTAGGATAGAGTGGGGTGAGGTGGGATGAGGGCAAAAGGATGAGGGCTCAAGGAGAGCTTGATAGCAGGAGAGGGGAAGGTGGGAAGAGAATGGATGGGAGATAGAGGGAGCAAGGAGAACGACTGGGGGCTGGGAGAGGGCACTGCAGTCTGGTGGGGAAGTCAGAAAGGCATCCTTCTCCCTCTCGTAAGCTTTTAAAGGCATCAGAGCATCTTGCTAATTGTTCATCTCCCAGAGACGCTAATGAAATTAACTCTGCAAAATGCTCATCAGGTCATCTGCAGAGGGCACAGTGCCAGGCTTCCGCTTAGCCCAATCCCATCTTCCTCAGCTCCTCCTGTCCCTTGCTGATGATCCTTCCCTGTTTTTCACACAAGTCCCTCAGCAGGAAGCACCTCACTTCCAAACCTGCCTCAGAGTGCCCGGTGGGGAAACTAGGAATGAGGGTTGTGTAGCCAGGGCAATTTCAGAGTCAGAGATGCCATGGAGCTCACAGAACAGGAAAGGGTGTCTCTGGGTGTGTGTATTTTGCTGATTCTGAATGCATATCTGTGTGTGGTTGCATATACATCATAGGAGCATGTGTCTCTAAAAGCGAAATCATTCGTTAGACTGAACATTCTGTCAATCACTCAGCAAACATTTTTGGAGCTGTTTCTAGGGTTAAATTCTCATCCCATCCCTTAGAAGTTGAGTGTCTTTATATCTTTCCCCTGGGCTTTTGTTTTGTGTCTGTGTTATGGAGACAATAATGACACCTACTACATAAGGATGCAAGAACTGAAGGCACTGAACCAAGTTAAGGAGTCCCAAGCTGGACACCAATGAGGTCTCCAGAAATGGTGGGATCTGTCCGTGGTGCTGAAGGCTCCAAAGCCAGATCTCAGAGGCACAATCAGGCAGGGGAGAAGTCCAGGTGCAAAGTTCTCAGCAGCAGGAGGCAGCATGGAATATTATGTTCTGGAAAAGAGTGGAGAGATGTCAAAGTGCTTTTATGCATATGTAGAGATATACAAGGAATTTGTGTTTTTATTGGTTGCATTGCCAAGCGTGCACATGTGTGAGTTGGGTGTGGGAAGAGCATTTGTGTTAGGAGCAGAGACTGAGTGGGTGTTGGAATGCTGTATGTGTGTGAGAGAGAGAGAGAGAGAGAGATTTAAGGCAAGGATGGATATTGGAGATCTTTGTTCAAAAGGGACCGGTCTAGAGGTTATTGGCAATACTCTAATCAGGTTTGTTTTCTAGTACTCTCTCCACTCTTAACTCCTACACATTGCTCACTTACCTTATGATCCAACTCTCACTCCAGCCTAACTTACAACTGGGAATATGCCTATGTCTTCTCCCATGGGCTGCAGCTTCCTGTACCACTGGGTATTGCAATCTAATAAATGCTTGCCCTATCCTGGGTAAGACTCTAGAACAGATGTTTATAAAGGATGGTTATGTAGCGTTCATTCAAATGCAAATGACAGCAACCCAAATGGGCTTGAACAACAAAAAGGAGAATGCATGTAACTGAAAAACCAGGAGTGTATCTTGTAGCTTCAGGAGTAGCTGGAACCAGGGGGCCTGAGTGTGAGTGATGTACCAGGCTCTCTCTTCTGCAGGTGACACTCCTCTATGCCCAGGCTTGAATCCCAGGCATGTACTCCTCACATGATGGCAGTTCCAGTAACATCTCTTTCTTACTCCAAATCCAGCAGGAAAAGAAACTCATTCTCTTCTTAGTTCTGACAAAAGTCCCAGATATGAGTGTTTAGTATCCTTGAACATATCACAATGGTTCAGGAAATAGTGAGTCTTGAGTAATCACTTCTGAAAGTACCATTGTCTGGAACTGGAGTGGAACAGCTCCACGTGAATATTCTGAAATGATGGCAGAGAGGGGTGGTCCCCTATAGGGAAAAATAGGAAGATGTGTTTCAGAAACCAGGAACTGGATGCTGAGAGGTGAGCATGTGTGAATGCTAGCTTCAGACTAGGAGACACTAAGTGCATATGTAGGGTCACTAAGAGCCAGTCCTGACTGCTGAGTTAACTCTCTTTTTTATTAGGATATTGACTGAGGAGATCTGGGCACAGCTGGAGGCTCAAGAGTCTCTGGGGCTCTGTAGATCTTTCTGTTTATTTTGTGGGTACAACAGTGAGCAATGAACTTAAGATGGTGTGGTCAGAGGCCTCCTCAGTGGACAAAAGAGAAGCTACCTTGTTGCCATCATGTGGTCTCCAGTGGGGAGTCACTAGGTCCTGTTCTTGGCCCTGCCCTAAGCAATCTGTCTAGTAAGGACTTGGTTGAAAGTATATGAGACTTCCCAGTCTCATCTGAGAATGGCAGGAAGCTGAAGAAAATTGCAAGTACTTTGCCTGACAGCCTCCACATCCTGAGAGGGCTCCATATGGGAGAGAGGGATTAGATGGAATATGATGGGATAGAATGGGATGAATTGAAGTCTGCATTTAAATTTAGAAATCCAGCAATCTAAGGGTAGAGAGGGAACACCCAGCTTTTGTGCTCTAGGGCACATTTTCTCAAAGTGTGACTTTGGAGCACTGGCACCAATGGAAATAGTTGGTAGAGGACTGGGAGGGTGTGGTAAAATAACAGTTTTCTATACACATCCCCAGGTACACAGAATCAGAATTGGAACAGGGAAGGGCCTGGACATTTGCATGTGAGCCAATATCACAAGAGCTTCTGGTCCATCTCCAAATTAGTAATGTCCTCACCATGAATTCACGGTCCCCAGTCCAGTGAACATTAGCAGTTCAGGTCACTGACCAGAAGGTGACTCAGACCCTTATGTGTACTGGGCCATGTGAGCAGGAGATGTGCCATGTGTACAGGATTCCCTGCAAGAGGTGACCTCAGAGGAGCAAACTCCCTAAAGAGCATCCCTGCAGGTGGCAGGACAGGCCTGTGGCAGAGGCAGACCAGTTTCTGCAGAGGGGAGAAGATTTGGGGATAGATAGACCCAAGTTGTATCTCCTAAAGTAAGACAGGAGAAATAACAGAAGTAAAAAAGGAATTGAATATGCTTGATGGGGCCCCAGAAGAAGAACCCAAAGAAGGACATATTTCTGGCCCCAGAGAGAAATACCTTGTTAGTGAGTGCATGGAGATGAGACCACCCTCTATGACCAGTCTATTGCAAGGGACACTACAGAAATGTGTTGGAGGTAACCTCCATGTCGGCCAGGTCTGCCTTCCCTGTTCAAGTCTGGGACTCAAGGGCAAAGGAGGTGAAAATGTCAGGAGTCCTGCTCCTGCTGGGTTTCAGACAAGCTCTCCTTGACAGCATCCACCCTGGATTCTTAAGCAAAGAGATACCCTAAGAAGAGGTATCTGATGCCCTTTATCCACAAGAGCATCCCTATTCTTTTCTCTCCAGACTGTCACTGGATGGGAACTGTTGAGTTGAGTGACTGAAGGGAACCAGTCATGTGGAGATCTGGGGACAGAGTATTCCTGGAACAAATGCAAATAGGAAGGTCCAGAGGTGGGGGACTCAGGTGATGAGGAAATAAAGGGTCCTGTGGATGCTGGGTCTATGACCAGGGTCTCAGCAGAGAGCATTGATAATGCTGCTTTCCCAGACAATTGAAAAAAAATACACTTTCTGGGGTGGGGTGAGGGGAGCTGTATCAGTTCTGGCCAATGAGTTGTGAGTAGAAGCATCACAATGACAAATGTCACATCTGGATTGAGGGTTTGATTGCTGGGGGGTGTACCTAGAGTTCCCCTTTCCTCTACCTCATGGACCAACAACATCCCAGAGAGTAGCTGCTTTGTGAACCTGTGTCTTAGAGGAGGGGTGATCTGAAGCAACTGACCTCTGATGGGCAAATGAGAAATAGACCTTTGTTGATTTAAGCCACTGTGATTTGAAGATGGATACTTAGTAAACCATAAACTGATCTGTCTTAACTACTACACAGGCCACTACATTCCACCTCAAGGAAGAGGACTAGAAAAGAATTTATTCCCAAATTCTGCTCCCGGAGCATAAAATGCACAAAAAAAAGAAATATAAGGAGTACAGATGCTAAAATCAAACCTCCCAGTAACCATCTCAACTTTCTCTACAATCATTGAATAAGGTTGGACCTTGGTATAAGGAACTACCAAACCTCGGTTACCTAATCTGTAGACTAGAGAAAGTCATAGCCATTTGACAGAATACCACGTGAAGATTAAACCAAATTATAAGTACCGACAAGGACATAGCAGAGATAGCACACTCTATTGTGTTATCTTATATCTCAGTCCCCAACCTTGCTCTACTGTCCTCAACCATCTCCCTCTAGTCTCATCAACATTCCATTGGTCCCCACTGCGGGTCCCTCCTATTTCATCTCTCCCAGCACCTCTTCTCTGGGAACAAAGTGGAGCATGGTGTCAAAGGGAATGGTCTGATACACACTGCTACCCCATTTTTCATTCTTTTCCTCCCTCCTCCCTCTCTCTCTCCCTCTCCTTCCCTTCTCCCCACCCCCCAGAACATAAAAGCAATCTCTGAAGCAGAATTAAAAACCCAGAAACTGGTGATTATTTATGAACATTTTCATCTGGGCTCACATGAGCCTAATTTTGCCTACTTTTTAACTAACAATTTTAAGCCCAAAGATTTCACTAAGATGGCTTCTACTGACAATTTAAGAGATATGTCCATATTGCGCACCCCCCCCACCCCGCCCCAAACTGGCACCTGGAGCAGAAGAGCCAGCTGCCCCTTTATATGGGATCCTGTGTCGGATCCCAGGGAGGTCACCGCCTCCTGGGCTCTGCCACCACGCATCTGCATATGTCTCTGTGCAGTGGCTGATGTTTTAGGGTTTGCATTTTTTTATGCAGAGTTAAGAGGAAAACAGAACATTTCTCATCACCCTTCTCTATCAAAAGTGGAAAACAAAAGACAGACCAAGAGAGGGCCTCGTGTTTCAAGAAATATAAGAGAGCTCATATCTCTTTGTGCAAACGAAGACCATTCTTATACTGTCCAGCGGGCAGCACCAATTTGTATTATCGACCGTCTGTCCCCTGAAGGCGTTTTTCGTTTGCGACCCCGCCGTTACCCTTCTCATCCCGCCAGACCGAGTGTAGGACCCTCTCCCCGTGCGCGCGTTTGTCATTTTCTCCTTCAAGACAACCCTGTTTATTTGAACACGATTAGGGAGTGGGGGTGGGGAACAGAGGACTCCAGCCGCGGTCATTGCGGGAGGATCCCGGAGACAACGTGACTTGCCCAAGGTCACAGAAGTAAAAGGCGGAGGCGCCTGGACCCTACCCGAGGTCTCTGGCTGCCAAAGCCCGGCTCCTGCTTTCACGCCCACGTCTCCCGCGCCGGGCACTCCGCGGGCGCAAACACCAGCAGCGCCCAGTCGTATGCGCTGCGCCCTCGGGTTGTTTTCCTTAGGCGACGGCGCCGTGAGGTTAGGGAAACCTCGGGTCACGCTGTATCCACTAGTGTACACGTTTGTGACTGCGGTTGGCCCCAAGTCTGGCCTGCTGGGTACTGGGGCCCGGGCATCTCCGCCCGCCGGCCAGGGCCCGGGCGCTCCCCGCAGTCCCTTCTTCCAGCCGCGGGGTAGCGGTGTACCGCGGCGCAGGGGCTGCCTCGGAGCGCAGCCGGGAGGAGGGGAGAGGGGTGGCGTGCGGGAAGAGAACTGCAGCGGAACCTGCCTGGACACCCCTGCCCCGGGCCGATCTCCGCAGGCTGGCTCCGCGCCGGGGTCGCCGCAGCCTCGGGCCCCTCCCGGGCCACCTGTGCGCAGGCTGGCGGGCCCGGGAGAGCCCGGATCCTGAGAGCCCATCCGCTCCGGGTTTCGGGCTCCTGCCCCGGCCCCTGGAGACCGCGCGGGGCGGTGGGAGGCCTCCACACCCAGTACCCCAGTCCTTCCCCGGGGGAGCCTCGGGCATCGCCAGGAGGAATCCCCGGAGCTGGGGGTGGCCCGCGCGCGTGGCGCGGGGCGGCCCAGCCCCTCCTCTCTTCCCCCGCCCCGCCCTGCCGCCGCACCGCTCCGTTACTCCAGTCCGGGTTTTGCGGCGCCCGCCGGCCCGCTCCCGGCTGCGGGCTCCGCGCGGCGGCTGGCTCGGTGCGCGGCGCGGCTCGCGCTGCGCTCCGCCCCGGCTGCATTGCTGCGCTCCGGGTGCCCAGGGGAGCCGCGCGCCGCGTGCGTCCTGAAGCCAGCCACCCACCCAGAGGCAGCGCAGTCCTCTGGCATGGGCCCCGGGGGCGCCCCGGGCAGGGCTCCGGGCTGACGCGCTGAAAGCCGCCCTCCGGCCCGCGGGGCCCCGCGCCGGGCCGGCCAGCCCGCCCACCTGCCCGCCCGCTCGCCCGCGGCCATGGCCGTCCGGCCCGGCCTGTGGCCAGCGCTCCTGGGAATAGTCTTCGCTGCCTGGCTCCGCGGCTTGGGTGAGTCACGCGCGCGCTCTGGGGAGGGTTGCGGGGGACCGTGCGCGCGAACGCTCGCTGCACTGGGGCGGGGGGGGGTCCCTGACCGGAGCTGCGGACCCCGCTGGGAGCCCCCCGAGGCCAAACTTTGCGAGGCGGGACGTGGGGGCTACCTCTCGCTGCTGTACCGCTTCCCCGCGCGCTTCTCCGGAAGCCTGGGTTCTGCCAAGTCCAGGAGCAGCTGTCAGCGCAAGGGGCTCGCGAGTGTAGACGCCCCACGCCTCCGGGCGGGGGAAGTTTGCTTTTTGACTGGCCCCAGAGCAGGGTCGGGATTTGGATCAACGCTCCGGGGAGCCTGACTTTGAGGGCCATAGATCAGAGGGTTTTGACCACATCCCAGTGCCCAGGAAATCGAGGGGTATTAGGAGACCTCGTGCCGGTAGCATCTGCCCCAAACAGCTACTCCCCATCTCCCTACTTGGCACCTGGTCTCTGCCCACATCCGGTACACAGTGTCCTCCTCTGTCCCTGCCACACACGTTCGCACACGCACACATTCAGGCATGGAGGCACAGACAGCGGCCTGGGGCCCTTGCCACTGTCGTAATGAACAAACCGTGGCCCCAGCTGGGGCTGTGACTCCTGGCCTCTCTGGTGCTTGGGACCAGAGTTGCATGCATTGGGTCCACTGCCCCCTTTCCCTTCTCCTTTCACTCCACAGTCCTCTTCCTCTCTTCATATCCCTTTGGCCACCCTACCCTACCCCTAACTTGCCCAGTAACTCAATCCCCAGTCTACCTCTTTTGGAAGAGAGGGTTTCCCCTGCATCCTTTGTCTGCTCTCCCTGAGCTTCCAGCTAGGCTGAGCTGTTGGGGCTTCCTAATATACCCTCTCCATGCCCCCATCCCATGCATGTAGCAGAGTTGAGCTTCTGTGTATATGTTGTGGGGGTAGTG